>JAWRVF010000760.1:0-176607 GCA_036785485.1 Physcomitrellopsis africana
GAAATTTTAGTGCCTACTTTTTTTAGCCATAACTTTTAAACGGTAAACCATCTATTTGTAAAATTTTGATATGTTTTACAATAGATTATTGGCTTTCCATAGGCTATAAGCACGCTTGATTCGACCTTTGGATGAATTTTTAGTGATTTATTTAGTTTCAACTTGTTGTATAACTTGTATTCCTCATATGCGGTTGTATTTTGAGGTATACTTGAATACATACATACTTTGCTTATATCTTTTATACAAGTATATATACTTGTATTTATATCAAGTATTTATACAAGTATTTTACAAGTATTATATATAATATTTGTACAAGTATTTGAACAAGTATTATACCAAGGATTATATATTATTTTATACAAGTATTTATACCAAGGATTTATACAAGTATTATATAAGTATTTATACAAGTATTATTCAAGTATTTATACTTTATATTTGTAAAAGACTTGTACAAGTATAATACAAGTATAACTTGAAAGCTTGAACAAATATTGTGCAAGTATAGAACATACTTGCACGGCTTCTTCTCATGTTCCCTGCTAGTTCTAGTAGCAGCTAGGAACCCGGCGTTTTCGTAAGGCAAATTCTCTCTACCCGACAACATGCTTAAAGAACACGTAAATGTGCTTCTCCTTCTGGAACATATAGATGTCCTTTGAAATATAGTAGATTGTTCTTGAACTCGAATTTAGAAGCATCATGAGACTTGGAAGAATTATTCTTGATATCATGAACAAGAGGGTCTGAGGACATACTTGACTGAATTTGCTTGAGAAAAGTTGAATCAACAGTCAATATTGATTTTATTGCTCGAAGATAAAACTACTCTGATTTCAAGAGAACTGTTCTTTGTTGTTGTCACGGACACAGAATATGAAGAGAAAATCTAAACAAGAATTTTAAAGTGGACTGGCAAGAACTAGATTGATCAGATGAGTACAAGAGCAACACCAGAGAGGTGAGCTAGAGCTCCAAGAGATGTGTTGTCGAGACTGAAGAACTCTTCAGCCTCGACTCCTATATATACTTCTAAATAAGAAACTTCTTGAGCGACTTCTAACAACTTAGGAAGCTTCTCAAGCAGCTTCTATGAATTAGGAAGCTTCTCAAGCAACTTCTACCAGCTAGGAAGCTTCTCAAGCAACTTCCACTAACTAAGAAGCTTCTCAAGAAACTTCCACTAACTGCTAATGGAAACTTCTAAAAGGTTCCAGGGACTTGCTTCTAGAATGTTCTAATTTCTAGAAGGTTCTAAGACTATATCCCTAACATCACTCCCTCCTTTAGCTTCGAGGTCTCCGAGAAGCAATGTTGTTGTCAGTCAATACCAAATCAAAAAAATGAAGATATGTCGCATAACGTCTACTATGAATTCCAATTGTCTTTTACGAGGCAAGTGGTTCATCGGTCCTTGAAGCCAATGGTAGTGGCCCACGCCCTCAACTTCCGACCAAGCATGAACTTCCGTGTCCTCATTGTGAAATTGTCCTGCAAACACACCTTCTGGCTGACCATTGTAAACAGGCTCGACTTCAAATACAATCACCAGCGATCGGTTACTTGGTATCCTCCGTCGTCGTCATGGTGCAGGTGGTTCTTCATCTCAAGGTCGCCTTCGTGAGCTAGTAGGTTGAGATGATATGATTGGCATGGTATCTATCTCTTGGCTATCCATGTCAAAAGACCAAACTATGGCTATCAGAAAAGATCTACTCTATCTTGGAGAAAATAACTACATCAACTATGAATTTTGGTAGTGTTCTCCCCTCCTTTTATGTTACTAGATGAGCAAGCTTCAGAAAGAAGTTATCTTCAAACCGGCTTAGGTTTCTGAGGATATTGTTGATGAAACTCTTATACCTTTTGCGGCGCATTAGCGCGATTTTTGGCCAGCTCCCATGTTCGCTCATTGATATTGTAGCCTCTCCAATGTACAAAATACTCCAATTTTCTCCATTTACACCGCGAATCTGGTACCTTTTGTACCTTGTATTCCTCGTGGTTCTTAATTTCAATACTAGGTGGCGAACTTTGCACTCTTTCAGGAAAAGACAATTCTCGATAAATCTCCAACAAAGAAACATGAAAGATTGGATGTACCTTCATAGCAGCTGGTAACTCCAGAGAGTACGCCATTGGATTGATTTGCTTCAAGATGACAAATGGTTCCAACCTCCGGTAGTCCAACTTATCACACGAGCGCTTGGTCTTGATATTCCGTCGAAGTAGTCATACCTTATCTCCAGTTTTGAAATTAAGTGCTTGATTTCGAAGTTTATCTGCGGATGTCTTATAAGATTCTTGAGCAGACTGCAATTGCACCTTTAACATAGTTTGAAGCTCTGATAGCTGCTTCACAAATCCTTCAGCTGCTGGGTTGTTATTTGTTGATAGACTTAACAAATCAAGCTTCGGATGGTACCCATAGTTAGAAAAGAATGGTGTTTGTTGAGTTGACGCGTGCAAGGTGTTGTTATATGCAAACTTGGCTAACGATAGATATGCGGCCCAATCATCTTGTTGATAGTTGATGCTGCATCTTAGATACTGTTCCAAAACTTGATTCACCCGTTCCGTTTGGCGGTCAGTTTGAGGATGGAAAGCTAAAGAAAGCTTGATATCCACCTTCAATATTTCAAAAAGAGATCTCCAAAACTTTGATACAAACTGAGTTCCTCGATCCGACATGATATCATGTGGTAGGCCATGATATCGATACACATTGTCAAGAAAGAGCCTTGCTGTATCTTCACTTGACGATGTCTTCTTGCAAGGGATAAAGTGCGCCATCTTTGTAAGTCGATCTACCACAACAAAAATGCTGTCAAAATAATTCGATGGTGGCAGGTCTGTAATAAAGTCCATGGAAACTGAAGACCATGATCGCTGCAAAATTGACAATGGCTGTAAAAGTTCGTAAGGGCAATGCCGAGGATTTTTAGATCTTGAACAAATGTCGCAAGTGAGGACAAAATCTTTCACATCCTTCCACATTTGGGGCCACCAAAAATCTCGAGAAATAAGTTCCAAGGTCTTGTTGAATCCAAAATATCCCGCAACTGGAAAATCGTGACGAGATTGAAGAACTCGGAGCCGTACTGATCCTTTCAAAATATACAACCGCTCCTCGAAGTATAAAAGATCTCCCTCCACTTTGAACTTGTCATTATTGGCACGTTGCTTGATATCAACTGCTATTGAATCTTCAATGGTCACGGTACGTACCTGATTGAGGAAGTCAGCATCAATTGGTATAATGGCAGCGTGAAGCCGAAATTGCTCTGGCTTCAATAGCGTCGTACACTGTTGGTCAAATGCTGCTTCTCCAGCCTTTGGTGCAAGATACGATCTCCTTGATAATGCATCAGATAGTCCTTATTGCTTTCCAGGTCGATAAGTGATAACAAAGTCAAATCTGGATAGCAACATATTCCACCGAGCTTGACTCCGATTCAAAATTTGAGCTGACATAAAATATTCCAAATTCTTGTGATCCATGTATATGGTTACCGGATGTGCTGCTCCTTCGAAAAAGTGACGCCACTCTTGGAAAGAATCCACAATAGTAAGAAGCTCCTTATCATGGATCTCATAGTTGATTTCAACAGCAGAGAACTTTCGAGAATAGAATGCAACTGGATGGAGCTTTTAATCAGCACCCATCTGTGAAAGTACGACTCCCAAAGCAAAATCCAAAGTATCGATTTCCAAATAAAAGGCCTTTGTAAAATCTGGGTAGACTAAGATCAAAGCCGTCGTAAATGCCATCTTAAGATCTTGAAATGCTTTCTCTACTAGGAGTCTCCATTTGAGCTTGTCCTTACACGTCAACCGAGTGAGTGGAGTAGAAACTTGGAAATAATTCTTAATAAAAATTCGATAGAAGTTAGCAAAACCAAGAAAACATTGTACGTCTCTAACCATCTTCGGAACCTCCCACGACACGATTGCTACCACTTTCTTGGGATCCATTTTCAAGTCTTCTGTAGTCACAATGAATCTCAAAAATTCCATCTCAATTTGGTGAAATAAGCACTTTTCCAACTTGGCGTAGAGTCCTCGCTCACGTAGTTTTTCAAGGACGAGATGAACATGCTTTTCATGTTCTTTTTTGTTCTTAGAAAATATCAAAATATCATCCAGATAGATGACAACAAAATCGTCAAGATGCTCCCGGAAGATGTCATTCATCATGTGTTGAAAAACTGCCGGAGCATTGGTAAGACCAAAAGGCACGACATTATACTCGAAATGGCCATACCTTGTATGGAAAGCTGTCTTCCATTCGTCTCCTTTTTTAATTCATACAAGGTTGTAGGCTCCTCTTAGATCAATTTTTGTAAAGATCCTTGCCCGTCCAAGTTGTTCAAGAAGACCAGATATCAAGGGTAACGGGTAACGATTCTTCTTTGTTACCTTGTTGAGACCTTGATAGTCCACGCACATCCGTAGCAAGCCATCCTTCTTTTTTACAAATAAGATTGGTGCTCCAGCTGGTGACTTCGAATAGCAAATGAAGTTCTTGGCTAGATTCTCATCAATGTACTTCCGCAATTCTGCCAACTCTGTCTGCGATAAATTGTAGATTGGGCCAAAAGGGGATTGTGCTCCTTCTTGCAAGTCTATGGCACAATCATATGGTCGGTGCTCTGGTAGCATATCAACATTCTTCTTTTGAAACACATCTTGAAAATCTTTATATTGCTTCGGTATATTTGTTGTCGAAATCTTCTCTTCATTGGTTGGAGTCGCATAAATGATAAACGGTGTACCTTCCTTGGATGATCTTACAAATGCTCTTGCTCCAATAAATAAAGGTTTTTTGATTCAGGGTCTTCTAACTGGTTTACTCTCGGAACGTTTTATCGAATGGCCGCCGCCATGCCACCCAACGTCATAATGTTGAAGATAATATAACTACTATGGTCCTTAAATGCTATTTCTATAGGTTCTGATTCATGAGTGACACTACCAGACAGTAAAGATCATCCATCTATGACTTCTACGTAAACAGGTTTAGGTTTCTATACTAGAGGGATCTTATGATGTTTAGCATATTCTTCATCTAAGAAACAAGCAGATGCTCCTGAATCTAGTAATGCTAAGGTTTTAAGCTTCTGAGGACTAAAAAATAAAGGGATTGTAAAACAAAGGGCAGGTTGGGCAGAGAGGGAGGAACCTGATTGTTGTTGGGATTTTTGACTGTCCAACCGCACGGTTCCTATTGTAGTTGGGCATTTTCGTTTTCCTGAAAAAACGTGCCTCTGGTCTTGACAATGCGTCGATTCTGCTTCTTGGGGCAATTTCCAACCTTGTGGCCTTCTTCACCGCAATATAAGCATAGTCCTTCCTCCATGCGCCGCTTCTTCTCTTCTGGAGTGAGGGATTTGACACGTACCGCATCAATTTGCATGTCGTCCGTCTCGAAATGTGAATTAAAAACTGCTTGCTGACATGGTTGAGGCGTGACGAGTCACATGTTGTCTTGAGCGTTGATCTTGGCGATGCTGAAATAGGCGGTTGTCACACTTCACAGCTTGGCTAATGGCTTCGTTGAGCGTTCGTGGATCAGGAAGAAATAATAGCAAATCCTTCACATCATCCCTCAAACCCCAATAAAATTGACTCGTCAATGCTTCTTCATCCCAGTTGATGTCACATGCTAATTGTCTGAAGTCTGATGCATAAACTAATGAAGAGCGTGTCCCTTGTCGTAGTGATCGAATCTTTGTTGTAGCCCATCGAGCCTTGTCATGTTCGCCAAATACTTCCACAAACGCATCCAAAAAAGTTTCAAAGTTGTTCAAAATTGATGATCCCTTCTCGAATAAAGGAGCAAACCATGATAGAGCCTGCCCCGTAAGTAGGGTTCCAACCAGTCCAACACTTGACTCCTCCGTTGGATAGCGTTCAGGCTGTAAAATTATTTTTAACCTGATTTGATTGACAAAACCTCGAAACTTGGAGCGTGTACCGTCGAACTTATCTGGAAGGCTAACTCGAGGCTCCTTTCATTGTAGAACTAGTGGTTCTTGTCGAATTACAGGCAAAGCTGTTTCTTCTAGTACAGAAACTTGAGGTTGATGAATTCTAGATTGTGTTACTCCAGGTGCTCCATCATTATGAAGTCTTGCAAACGCTCCTTCAATCTCCGCAGTTCTTTGCAATAACATAGCAAGGGCATTCATAATGGCGTCCAACTTGGACTCCGAACTTTCAGTCATACTAATCCTTTGATCTCCAGCCATTCTAAAAGAGAGAAATAATTGATTCTACGAAGAAGAAAATATTGGTTTAGAGGAGGGTACTCCGCAACCTCTAAAACGTCTAAAATCCTTCAAGAAGAGAGGTAATCCACTCTCTCCAAGAAGAATAAGACTCCAATATTGTAATGGGAGAGATATCAGTTTAGAGGAGGGTAATCCGCAACCTCTAAAACACTAGTATACCTTCAAGAAGAGGGATAATCCACACTCTAACAAGAAAGACTAGCTCTAATATCTGAGATGAGAGCAGTCTCGACAAACTGTCACGGACACAGAATACGAAGAGGAAATCTAAACAAGAATTTCAAAGAGAACTGGCAAGAACTAGATTGATCAGATGAGTACAAGAGCAACACTAGAGAGGTGAGCTAGAGCTCCAAGAGATGTGTTGTCGAGACTGAAGAACTCTTCAGCCTCGACTCCTATATATACTTCTAAATAAGAAACTTCTTGAGCGACTTCTAACAACTTAAGAAGCTTCTCAAGCAGCTTCTATGAATTAGGAGGCTTTTCAAGCAACTTCTACTAACTGGGAAGCTTCTCAAGCAACTTCTATTAACTAGGAAGCTTTTCAAGCAACGTCTACTAACTAGGAAGCTTCTCAAGAAACTTCCACTAACTACTAATGGAAACTTCTAGAAGGTTCCAGGGACTTGCTTCTAGAATGTTCTAATTTCTAGAAGGTTCTAAGACTATGTCCCTAACAGTTCCTCAAAAGCTGCATCTCCTTCTTTTGGTGCAAAATAAGAATGTTTAGAAAGGGCATCGGACAAACCTTGTTGTTTTCCTAGCCGATAAGTGATAATGAATTCGAATCTTGATAAAGACATGCTCTAACGAGCTTGACGATGATTCAACACGCGTGCCAACATGAAATACTCAAGGTTCTTGTGTTCCGTATACACGGTGACTGGACTCAAAGCACCTTCTAGATAATGACGCCATTCTTGAAAAGAATCCACGATTGCAAGAAGTTCTTTGTCGTGGATCTCATAATTGATCTCGGTTGCTGAGAATTTTCTTGAATGAAAAACTACTAGATGAAGTTTGTCATCTGTTCCCATTTGTAACAAAACCGCATCCAAGGCAAAGTCTGATGCGTCTGTTTCCATAAAAAATGCCTTGAAAAAATCTACTCAATACAGGATTGGTGCAGAAACAAACAATATCTTCAAAGCTTCAAATGCTGCTTCCGCTTCTTGATTCCATTGGAATTTGTCTTTACAAGTCAAACATGTAAGTGGAGCCGCAACACGAGAGAAGTCTTTGATGAAGATTCGATAATAATTGGTGAATCCTAAAAAGCATTGGACATCTCTTATCGTCTTTGGAATCTTCTAATTCATGATTGTTTCAACTTTCTTAGGATCCATCATGAGGCTATCATTTGAAATGATGTATCTTAAGAAATCAACTTGAGTAGTGTGAAATACACACTTTTCCATCTTGGCGTACAATCCTGCATCTCTAAGTTTTTGTAATACTTGATAAACATGTATTTCATATTCTTCTATATTCTTAGAATAGATCAAAATATCATCTAGGTAGCAGACGATAAAATTGTCTAAGAACTCACGAAAAATATCATTCATGAGATGTTGAAAAGCATTCGTAAGTCCAAAAGGCATGACATTATATTCAAAATGTCCATATCTGGTTCGAAAAGCAGTTTTCCATTCATCTCCTTCTTTGATGCGTACTAGATTGTATGCTCCTCTTAGATCTATTTTTGTATAGATCCTAGCTTGATTCAACTGGTCGAGGAGTCCCTGATATTAGAGGTAATGGATATTTGTTCTTGATTGTGATCTTGTTGAGTCCTCGATAGTCAACACACATCCGCAATAATCCATCTTTTTTCTTCACAAATAGAATTGGAGCTCCTGTTGGAGATTTAGAATGACATATGAAATTCTTGGCCAAATTCTCCTCAATATACGCCTTGAGTTCAACTAATTCATCTTGTGATAAACTGTAGATTGGTCCAAATGGTGGCTGAGTTCCTTCTTTAAGGTCGATTGAACAATCGTATGGACGATGCTCTGGAAGAATATCTGCATTTTTTTTCTCAAAAACGTCTTGATAATCTTGATACTAATTTGGAATGCTACTTGAAGTCTTTCTATCATTGGATATAGGTGTAGCATAAATGACAAAAGGTGATCCTTCTTCTGTAGTGTACAAAAAAGCTCTTGCACCTACAAACGCAGGTCTAATTCTACTAGACTTGTGATTTCTTACTTGATTAATTATATTGTTAGCTATACTTTTAAAAAAGTTAAGAGTACGAGAAATCCAATCTATTTGAGGGTTGTGTTTTTCTAACCATGATAGATCAAGAATAACTGGAATAGAAGGAGATCTAATTATTTTAAAAATTATGCAACCATTATACCCATTTATTACTACATCTAGAGGAAGTGTTTCATGAGTAACATCTCTAGAAGATAAAAGACGACCATCTATGACTTCTACGTGTATGAATTTAGATTTTTGTACTATCTGTATTCTATGGCTTTTAGTAAATTCTTCATCTAAAAAACAAGCTGAGGCTCCCAAATCTATTAGAACAGAGGCTTTGTAATTATTAGGTCCTAAATATACATCTATTATAAAACAAAGAGATGGTTGTGAGGAGAAGATAGGACCTTCATTAGAAATTGTACAAGATCCCAATTGCACGGTCCTTATTGTGGCTGGACAAACTCGTTTTCCAACATATTGTCTTCTTTGACAGTCGTACTCCTCATCTTGTGGTTGCATCGTTTCTTTGGACAATTTTGAGCAGTGTGTTTAGGTTCTCCTCAATACAAGCATAACCCTTCTTGACGACGTCGAGTCTTTTCTTGTTCAGTAAGCGGCTTGAAACATATAGCATCAATTTGCATGTCCTCGACTTCTGAAGGTACATATTGAGAAGTCATTGGTGCTGCCACTGAATTATAATGTCGCTGAGGTTCTCTTGTATGACTTTCAGATCTAAATTCAAAAAGCCGATTATCACACTTCATCGCAAAGTCTATTGCTTGACTCAATGTTTGAGGATCAAGTAAGTTCAACATCAATTTCTTCACTTCATATTGTAATCCGTGGAGAAAGTGACTGATGAGTGCAGCATCGTCCCACTTGATATCGATTGCTAGTTGTCAAAATTGTGAAGCATATAATATCACTGATCGATTGCCTTGTCGTAGGATACGAAGCTTGTTGGTTGCAACACGAGTTGCATCATGTTCTCCATACATAGATCAAAATTCTGCTAAGAAAGCTTCTAAATTATCCAATATTGAATCACGTCGTTCCAGAAAAGATGAAAACCAAGATAAGGCAGAACCTGAAAGTAGTGTACCAATAAATCTGACTTGTGATCCTGGAGTTGGAAAACTTTGCGGTTGCAATTCAATCACCAGTTGGACTTGGTTGATGAATCCTCGAAACTTGGATCTTGTGCCATCAAACTTCTCAAGTAGACCAATTTTTGGTTCTTTGATGCTTGGACGATGTTCCAATGTAGGAGGAATTATATGGCTTGGTGTAGATGTTGAAGCAGCTCCAACCATATCTATATCTTCATTATTTGATAACCTTGTTGCTCCTTCTGGAGGTACAGTGAGTTGATGCATTGCAAGCATCAATTCTCTCATTTGCTCTTGTATTTGTACCATTGCACTCTTCATTTTGACAAGTTCGGCCATGATAACACTTCAAAAAATATATAACACTACTCGAGATAAATAACAGGGAGAACAAAGAAAATACTAAGAATAATATCAGTTTAGAAGAGGGTAATCCGCAACTTCTAAAATGCTCGTGTCTTATCAAGAAAAAAGAGGTAATCTACTCTTAAAATCAAGACAAGACAAAGCTATGATATTATAAGTGTACTCTTGTCAATCTGTCAAGGACATGAACTAGAAAAAGATGTATAATCTAATGAAAACTATATCAAAGTGAAGTCACAAAATAAAATAAGAAAGTATGTATATTCAAAAGAAAACTGGAATGGCTATTGCCAAAGACTGGACACATGAAGACTCTTGAAACTAGACTAGGATCAAGAAAGGAATTGACAAGAGTGAAGAGGGCTTTATTCTTGCCTCTATAAATACTATCTAATTAAGAGCTATATGGCGGTATTCTATAGGACCTCATACACGTGTCTAATTTGCAAGACACGTGTCAAACTTGCACGACAAGTTTCTCACATGTGCGCCACGTACTTGACTTGTTCCACAAGCTACCAAAATGTGTGACACATGGCTAGCTTATTCTACAAGCTACCAACATGTGTGCCATGTGGCTACTTTGTTGACCAAGTTTCTAACCTATCAATCACCTATAGACATGTATAAAGGTGATTTCGCGTCTATACAGCTTCTAGGAAGCTTCTCTATCAGATATTATCAAATCAACTTATTTTACCTACTTCTATTGGTCTATTATTATTTAGATAATTTACTGGAGTAAATCTTATGTCCGTGACACATAGTCATCAAAATCAACCTTGACTTTGTAAAGCCATTACAAAGTTGTTACAAATTCAAATCACTCCTAATCAATGCTCAAAGAAAGATCCTCTAGTATTCCACCTTCCAATCTGCCAAAAAACTCTCAACCCGCCATAGGCATGTAGTTTTGTGCCTCGAGGTCTGATTCTAATCCCGACTCATAACCGATCCTCTTCAAGTATCTATTTTGAGATTTTTGAGATAAAATTTCTTCAAATCTATTCTTAATTTTTTTTTTAATGATTTCTATATTATTTATTTTTCTAATACACTTTGTTTTGTCTTATTTATAGTCATACAAAGTAAATAGAAACTCCTCCTATAAAAAGGCAGTATTAGCCTTTTAATTTTTTTCTATTTTCTTCTCTATTATTTACAATTATAAGATAAATTTGCTCAAATATTTTTATTTGAGCTTCTATATATTATAGTTATTCCTTCTTTCTTTCACATAATGGTTGTGTCACTACATGACACCGGTTGACACTTTGATCTAAGATATTTCGAAACCCTAAGATTCTCTACTTGATACTTTGGGATCTTAAGATTTCCTAGTTGATATCCTGAAATCCTAAGATTCTTTGATTGATATTCTAAAATATTCTATGATTTGATCCTATCCATTTTTATCTCTATTTATATTATAATTTTAGAACTAATTCTATTTTATCCTTGTTCACATTATAATTTTTAAATTAGGTCTATTCTATCTCTATTCATATTATATTTTTAGGATTAATTCTATTCTATTCCTATTCATACTCCAATTTTAGAATTAATTCTATTCTATCCCTATTCATATTATAATTTTAGAATTAATTCTATTTTATCCGTATTCACATTATAGTTTTAGAATTAGTTCTATTTTATCCTTGTTTATATTGTAGCTTTAGAATTAGCTTCTTATTAATCTTTTTTTACACTATATTTTTTATATATATCTATTGAATTTTGATACACTTGTTGTAAGTGCATCACGACACCATTGTTGTGTTGTGACATGTTTATATAGTGAAAAGCATGAATAAGAATAATTTCTACGTAATACTTGATTATCTTGGTTCAATGGGAACTTAAGATACTTAAAAAAAGATTTATGAAAGCCTCTTAGATTATTTTCTTATTTTAATAGCTAATAGATAAAAGTTAGTTATTAAATTTTTCTTCTAGGTTGTAGAAATTCTTTCACAGCTTTAAAAAAGCCTTAAATTAATACAAATAGAATAGAGGAGATAAAAAACTAATATAGTTAATATTAGAATTAAGCTGTAGATAGGATTAAGCTTAAAAATCCTTAAAATAAGTTGGATTGATATGCGGGCATCGACCATGAATGGGACAAGGTTGAAATCAGACCTTCAGCTACAAAAATGGCCACCAAGGGCAAGAGGTTGAATCATTTGGAGATCAGCAACTAGAATTGGATAGTTAGCTTAAAGAGCATTCCAAAAATATTAAGCTTATTTCCATAGGATTTGTAAAGACTTAGCAATTACTATTTGAAGTGAGGGTTTGTATGTGAGATTACATTTTTATGCAATAAAATTAGAGCTAGCACTTTGACTATTTCATGCAATTGGTGTGACATCTACAATTGAAATTTTGATTGTGTATGATTGATTGAATGTGCTAAGATTGAGTGAAAAATTGTGGTAATTTAATAGTGCATTTGGGATTTATTTAATCTTTACTACAAAGAGATATTGAAAGTTGGTAATTTAGGGCTGTTTGGAGTTCTTGCGATATCTTAAAATCTATTAGTTGGATCAAGGAGAAATTTGATTTAGCACTAGAAGACTTGAAGGTTAAACTACACACCAAATTTTAGTTGGAATTAATGGTTATAAAAAGAGAAATTACTGCTGGGATTTCTACCTTAACTTTCAAGCTGGCGGCCAAGTGACATTAGTGTGGGATTTGGTCTATTTTTCACAATTTATATGTTGGATTGGATTGAAACTTTTTGAGCATATAGAAGGCTTGTATTTTCATTTTTATGAAAAGTTTCTTATTAAATTGACAATTAAATTAAAAATTACACCTTATTGAATTTCATTGATTAAAGTTAAGACTTATATAAAGACTCTTGGTTGCTTGATTGTAACAAGTAACAAGCAATTAGAGTTTTATATGAATGAAGTTATTAGGGAGAGTGTTTTTAAGGACTTTATGTTGATATAAGCACTCTTGTTATGATATTTGAATCTTATCTTTTGTATATGGACAAAACTTGTTAAGGATTCTTGAGTATATATGAACCACAACTTCACCCTCCATAGTTAAGTGCCCGACGCACTCCCAAGCAAGATAACACATTATACAATATCATAAGGAATATGTTCCATTGTCATAGGCTTTTATCATAATATATGGTCTAAACCAATAATTAAATTTTTTTTTGTAATGTACTATGTTGATTATCCAAAATATTATCATAGACAAACATCCAATCATCTTTTTAGATTGTTGTTGATGTGTTTTATCAAATCTTTCCTTATTCTTTTCCCTTACTTCTTTCAATCTCCTAATTGCTACTTCAATATCTTCAAGTCTTCTTTCCAATTGTTGAATCTGTAATACTAAAAGCTCTTCTCTATTGAGATCATTCTTCCAAGGTAATATTTTCCATATAGATACTATTTCCTCTATTGCCATAACTAGCTTTTGTCCATATATTAACTCAAAAGGCATATAATTAGTCACCAAATTATGAATTGTATGATCTACCCATAATACAAATGATATTAGCCTTGGCCACTAATGTACTTTGCCATTGCATGCTTTTACTAATACCTTAACAATAAAAGAATGTCCACGCTCACTCTTCTCATTACCTTCTAGATTATATGCGGTTGTCAAAGAAAGTTTAATTCCCATTTTACCAAAGAATTTTCTTGCTTCTTTTGCATCCAATTCATTTCTATGTATAGTGATTTTTCTAATACTACAATAATATAACAAACAATGTCTTCTAAAAAAAATCAACATATATTTTCAGTGCTTTTTGTTCTTAATGCTCATCCTTCAACCATATTTGATAAATCTTCACATGCAAGTACCAAATACTTCATTTTTCCAAGTGCTATAGGCATTTCTACTAAATCCACTACCTACTTATAATGTAGTACTAAAGGATAAGTTGAATGTAATTTATCTCAATGTTGAATGTTAAAATAAAGTTGATAAGTCTTACATGATCTTATAAAATCAACTATATCTTTGTATATGCCTTTCCACCAATATTGTTCTTTCAATTTAGTAAAAGTTGTCCAAATTCTTCTATGCCTTACTTACAAACTCTCATAGAACTCTTTAATAATCTTTTGTTGAGCTTCTAAACCACATATCATTCATTCAGGTACTTTTTTTCTTTTTTTTGAATATTTCTATAAACATCTATCACATAGAATATATTTATAGGCCTTTTTATGAAATTTTTAAAATTTTTCATCTATCTAATCTTATTGTTGATTAAATATACTTAGATACTTTTTAATATCTTTTCATTCACCTTCATATAAATATCTTAGAAAGGATTCTAATGGTATATTTAAACATACACCTTCTTTTTTTGATAATGCATTAATATAAAATTTTGTACCCATATCATCTTTCAAATTAATCATATCTTTTTTATTATAATACCTCGCCCTTGATAACATATCTACAACTAAATTATCTTCTCTAAAATGTGTTTAAATTTTGGTTTCATAGATTTAATATATGTTATCGATTTTAATATAGCAATATCAAGAGTTGAACAACTTGTAATCATGCCTAGTAAAGGTAAACAATCTATTTCTATAACTACTAAAGTCCTAATCAAATACTCATTTTTATTTTTTATAGCTATTATTATGTCCCATAATTTTCTTTTAATTTATGCATATGCTCTTTATTTAATATTCAAAACCTTTGCTCCAAATCTTCTTACATATTTATTCTTTTATTCATCATCTTGTCCAATTGCCCAACCTATTCCAATTAGACTTACATCAACTATTAATATCACTGGCCTTCCATATTCATAATTCATTTATTTCAAAGTTGGAGGTGAAAAAAGAAGTTCCTTCAATTCTTTCATAGCTCTTTTTTGTTCTTCTTTCCATTGAAGTTTTTGATTCTTTTTTAGCAATTCATATAATGGATTTGCTATATGAGCAAAATGATGTATCCATATATGATAGAAAATATATGCTCCTAAAAATCTTTTGATTTCTATTATATTTGCACATTCTTTCATCTTTTTAATAATATGAATCTTTTCAATATTTAGCTTACATTTATAAGATCTATATATATGTCCAATAATAAGTATCTTATTTATTCTAAACATAGATATAGTACTTGATAAGGTCAAATATACTTCTTCCAACCATGATAAATTTTTTTCACAATCCATGATATGATTTGCAACAAATCTTCTACAACTTTTTTGATCCAATGTTTTATCTTTTTTTTCTTCTGCACATCCTTTAATTGGAACATCATTTAAGAATGGCATAATCTTTTCTGGTATAAAGTCCCTCAATACTTTGTTTATTCCATTTATCATATGAGCTACTAAATTAGTAGCCCTTTGAGTGTTACGGACAAAAGATTTATTCCAATAGTTATCAAATTAATATAAACCAATAGAAGTAGGTAAAATAAATTGATTTCATAATATCTAATAGAAAAGCTTCATAGAAGCTTTATAGATGAAAAATCACCTTTATACATGTCTATAGGTAATTGATAGGTTAGAAACTTGGTCAACAAGCTAGCCACATAACGCACATGTTGATAGCTTGTGGAACAAGCTAGCCATGTGTCACATATTTTGGTAGCTTGCGGAACAAGCCAAGTACATGGCGCACATGTGGAAAACTTGTCATGCAAGTTTGACACATGTTTTGTAAATTAGACACGTGTAAGAAGTCCTATAGAATACCGCCATGTAGTTTTTTATTAAATATTATTTATAGAGACAAGAGTGAAGATTTCTTCACTCTTATCAATTCCTTTCTTGCTTCTAGTCCTGATTCAAGAGTCTATAGTTTTCTTGTCTTGTGGCAATAGCCATTCTAGTTTCTTTTAATATACATACTTCTTTATTCTTATTTTGTTATTCTTCTTAATAGAAGTTTCATATGTTTATTTACTTTCATCGAGTTCTTGTCCTTGACAGATTGATAAGAATACACATACAGTATCAAAGCTTTGTCTTTTCTTGATTAAGAATGGATTATCCCTTTTTTTTTATAAAATATAAGTATATTAGAAGTTATAGAATATCCACTTTTAAACTGATATTGTTTCTAGAATTTTTTCTTTTGAGCGTGTTATTTTACATTTCTTGAAGTGAAAGTAGACACCTTCCTTCTTATTGTATTATCATGGTAGAGCTTGTAGAAATAAAGAATGCAATGGCACAAATGCAAGAACAAATGAGAGAGCTAATGCTTCTAATGCATCAACTTAGTTTACCACTAAAAGAAGCAACAAGATAAGCAAGAAGTGAAGATATTGAGATAGTTGGAGCTACGTCAATATCTACACCAAACCAAACTACCTCACCTATGATGGAGCACCGTTCAAACATTAGAGAATCAAAAATTAGTTTGTTTGAGAAGTTTGATGGTACAAGATCTAAATTTCGAGGATTCAT
The DNA here is from genome assembly GCA_036785485.1 of Physcomitrellopsis africana. NCBI lineage: Eukaryota > Viridiplantae > Streptophyta > Bryopsida > Funariales > Funariaceae > Physcomitrellopsis > Physcomitrellopsis africana. The sequence continues at coordinate 16,434 of JAWRVF010000760.1, forward strand.
CAATCAGGTACAATTGGTGATTGAACTTCAACCTCAAAGTTATTCTACACAAGGATCTTAAGTTAGATTGATTAAAATGTTACTTTCGAGTTCTATTTTATCACAATTTTCATCTTTTTTTGAGTGAAGTGATTCAATATTGGATAATTTGGAGGCATTTTTAGCAGAATTTGGATTTATATATGGAGAACATGATGCAATCCGTGTTGCAACCAACAAGAATTGCATCCTACAACAAGGCAATCAATCAATGTCATTATATGCTTTATAATTTTGACAACTAGCAACTGATATCAAGTGGGATGATGTTGCACTCATTAGCCAATTTTTCTATGGATTACAATATGAGGTAAAAAAATTAATGCTCAATTTACCTGATCCTCAAACATTAAGTCAAGCAATTAATTTTGTTGTGAAGTGTGACAATCGAATTTTTGAGTTTCAATCCGAGAGTCGTACAAGAAAGCCTCAATGTTATTATTTAATGACAATATCAATGTCCTCACAAAACGTACATTCAAAAGTAAAAGACATGTAAATTGATGCGGTACGTTTTAAACCTCTTATTGAATAAGAAAAGATTTGGCATCGTCAAGGAGGATTATGTTTATATTGTGGAGAACCTAAGCACACTACTCAACATTGTCCAAAGAAATGACACAACTACAAAATGAGAAGTACGATTATCAAAGAAGACAACATGTCAAAAAACAAGTTTCTCTAGCTACAATAGAAATTGTTGTCGTGAAGTAAATATATCCATATATAGAAACCTAACTTAACTATCTTTTCTTTAAAATTTTATTAAGTTCTTTCTTTCTTCTTACCAATCTAAGTTTTTATATAGTTTAGAAAAAATTTCTCACTTTCTTTCTTTTTCTTTGGCTAAAATTTTACTTTATCTTTAATCTTAACTTTAACTTTGATTTAGCCTTGAAAACTTCTTTTATTTCTTTTATCTTTTTTCCAATCTTAGGTTTTAGTAGATTTGGGATTATATTTGTAGATGTAAGGAGTTTTGACTTTGAAGTTGAATTTAGGATTTTATCAAAGATAAATAGAGGTTTGGATGTCAATAGTTGGCTGCCATTAATAGTGCTGACTTAGAGGATTAGATTTGGGGTTTTTATAACTTTAAACTATTAATTGTTGACTTGGACTTTGAAGACCTTGGCTGCGACTTCTTTGACGAGCTAGGAAGAGAAGAAGATGGGGGGTTTTTTGGCAAATCCAGGGGAGTATTCAAAAAGAGCTTCTTCTTGGCATGAGTTTAGGTGGTAGAAACGCATAAATCGTAGCTTAGATGAGAGAGATATGCTTGTTTGAACTTAGGCTACTAATGTGACATCTACTGTCACTTTTCTAGGTATATTAGGAGTATTAAGATACTAGCAAGAAATCAAGAAATTGGGTTAGAAACTAGACTTCAAGCTATATAATTTACGTCTAAGAATTGATAGAAATGATTCTAGAATGAGTAACATATGGCTAGTTAAAACCAGCAAACTAAACTGGGATTTTGAAGAAGTTAGATAAATAGAAGGGTTTGCTTTAAGCTAGAACTTGAGTTTCAAGAAGAATTTGAAGCTCATTTTTGGTGTACATATCACTTATATTATAAAGATTCTATATCTAAAATCTCATATCAATTGAGACTTTGATTAGAGAGTAATGGAAAATTTTGTTCTCAGGTGTCTAGGGTTTTGACTTTTAAAAGTATCTGCCAAGGATTTGGTGATACCTAACGATCGGCAATGAATTCATAGCTCAAAACTTATGTGACAAAGATCAAAGGTATGAGTCATGTTTTCCCAAATTTTGAGCTCATTTGAACGGCTGGATCTTAAATTACAAATTTTCAAGTTTCTAATTGGAATTTGACTTTCAAAAGTATCTGCCAAGGATTTGGTGATATCTAACGATTGGCAATGAATTCATAGCTCAAAATTTATATAATAAAGATCAAAGGTATGAGTCATGTTTTCCTAAATTTTGAGCTTATTTGAATGGCTAGATCTCAAATTATAAATTTTCAACTTTTTGGTTTGGTTTTTACTTATAAAATTACTTGCTAATATATTTGATGATATCTGGTGATTGGTAATGAATTCACGATTGAGAATTTTTGTGAAAATAACTAAAGAAGTGAACTCTATGTTTCCAAAGTTTGAACTTATTTAAATGGCTAGGTTTTGATTTATAAATTTTTAAGCTTCTAGTTTGTTGATTTATTATACACATGGTTTTGTGACTATAAAAGAGAAATTTAAGAAAGTTTGTGCATATTGGATCCAACTTGATTGTAAAGAGGGACCTTGCGTCTACCCGAAGTGGACTTTTGCCACAACACCGTGCAGCTAGAACCTTATATAATTCCTAGTGAAGGTCCTATTTTTTCCTCAAAACTTTCTTTTTGTTTTATAATAGATGTATATTTAGGACCAAAAAACTAAAGAGCCTTTGCCTTATTAGATTTAGGAGCCTCAGCATGCTTTCTAGATGAACAATTTGTTAAGAATCGTAAAATAACTGTAATACAATAAACTAAATCTGTACATGTAGAAGTCATAGATGGTCGTCTATTGTCTTTTAGAGATGTCATTCATAAAATCCATCCTATAAAAGTAACAATAGATGGTCATAATAGCTACATAACCTTTAGTATAATTAAATCTATGTGTAATCTAATTATCTTAGGTTTATCATGGCTAGAAAAATATAATCCTCAAATAGATTGGAATTCTCGTAGACTTGACTTTTCTCAAAACATTATTAAACATCCTACCGATCAAGTCAAAAGCTATAAGTCTAATATAATAAAACTTGTATTTATAGGTACAAAAGCTTTTATATACGCAGCAAAAGAAGGATCAACTTTTGCTATTTATGCCACACATGTTTTTGATGGTGGAAAGACTTTAAATGGCATTCTAAGCCAATATCTAGATTATCATGACATTTTTGAAAAAAAAAATGTAGATATTCTTCTGGAACATCGTCCATATGATTGTTCAATCAACCTCAAGGAAGGAACTCAGCCACCATTTGGACCAATCTATAGTTTATCACAAGATGAATTGGTTGAATTCAAGGCGTATATTGACGAGAATTTGGCCAAGAATTTTATACGCCATTCTAAATCTCCAACAAGAGCTCCAATTCTATTTGTGAAGAAAAAAGATGGATCATTGCGAATGTATGTTGACTATCGAGGACTTAATAAGATCACAATCAAGAACAAATATCCATTATTTTTTATATCAGAATTCTTTGATGAGTTAAATCAAGCTAAAATCTATACAAAAATAGATCTAAGAGGAGCATATAATCTAGTAAGCATCAAAGAAGGAGATGAATAGAAAATTACTTTTCAAACTAGGTATGGATATTTTGAATATAATGTCATGCCTTTTGGACTTACGAATGCACCAACTGCTTTTCAACATTTCATGAATGATGTTTTTCGTGAGTTCCTAGACAATTTTGTTGTCTACTACCTAGATGATATTTTGATCTATTCTAAGAATATAGAAGAACATGAAATATATGTTCGTCAAGTATTACAAAAACTTAGAGATGCAGGATTGTATGCCAAGATGGAAAAGTGTATATTTCACACTATTTAAGTTGATTTCTTAGGATATATCATTTCAAATGATGGTCTCATAATGGATTCTAAGAAAGTCCAAACAATCATGAATTGGAAGATTCCAAAGATGATAAGAAATGTCCAATGCTTTCTAGGATTTGCCAATTATTATCGGATCTTCATCAAAGTCTTCTCCCAAGTTATAGCTCCACTTACACGTTTGACCTGTAAAGACAAATTCCAATGGAATCAAGAAGCGAAAGCAGCTTTTGAAGCTTTGAAGACATCGTTTATTTTTCCACTAATCTTGTATCGTGTTGACTTTTTCAAGGTATTTTTTATGAAAATAGATGCATCAAACTTTGCCTTGGGTGTGGTTTTGTCACAAATGGAAACAGACGACAAACTTCATCTACTAGCTTTTTATTCAAGAAAATTCTCAACAACTGAGATCAATTATGAGATCCATAACAAAGAACTTCTTACAATTGTGGATTCTTTTCAAGAATAGCATCATTATCTAGAAGGCACTTCTAGCTTAATCACTGTATATACGAATCATAGGAACCTTGAGTATTTTATGTCGACACATGTGTTGAATCATCATTAAGCTCGTTGAAGTATGTCTTTATGAAGATCCGAGTTCATTATCACTTATCAGCTAGAAAAACAACAAGGTTTGTTTGATGTCCTTTCTAAACGTTCTTATTTTGCACCAAAAGAAGGAGATGCAGCTTTTAAGCAAGAAAGAACGGCCCTCTTGAAACCGGAGCAATTTCATCTTCGAGCAATAAAATCAACATTGACTATTGATTTAACTTTTCTCAAGCAAATTTAGTCAAGTATATCCTCAAACCTTCTTGTTCATAATATCAAGAATAATTCTTCCAAGACTCATGATTCTTCTAAATTCAAATTCAAGTATAACCTACTATATTTTAAAGGACATCTATATGTTCCAGAAGGAGAAGCATGTTTACATGTTCTTCAAGCACATCATGATTTTCCAACGACAGGACATTTTGGATACTACAAGACTTAGGAACTTATATGAAGAGATTTTTGGTGGCTTCAAATGTGGAAGGCAGTCAAAGACTTTGTACAATCATGTGATATCTGCTCAAGATCCAAGATTCCTCGTTATCAACCTTTTGGATTTCTTTAGCCATTACCTATTCCAAAACAATTATGGTCTTCTGTTTCTATAGATTTCATCATAGATCTTCTAAGCTCAAAATCTTATAACTCTATATTTGTGATAGTAGATCAATTCACCAAGATGGCACATTTTTTGCCATGCATAAAATCTATCACAAGTGAAGAAATAGCTAAGCTTTTAATTGATAATATCTATCGCTATCATGGATTACTTAAGGATATTATATCAGATAGGAGAACTCAATTTGTGCCAAGATTTTAGAAAACCCTTTTCAAGATCTTAAAAGTAGACATAAAATTATCTTTAACTTTTTATCCTCAAACTGACGGACAAATAGAGCACGTGAATCAAGTCTTGGAGCAGTACTTAAGGTATACCATCAAGTACCAACAAGATGATTGAACAACTCTTTTATCATTGGCAGAGTTTGCTTATAATAATACGATATATTCTTCTACACAACAAACACCTTTCTTTGCTAATTATGGTTACCACGCACAACTTGATGCTTTTGACTTTTTAAAAGTTTATAATCCAGTGGTAGAAGATTTGATAAATCATTTGTCAAAGCTACATGCAATAATGAAGCTGCAATTAAAAGAATCTCAAGAATGACAAAAAATAAATACAAATGCATATCATAAGGAACAACCACAATTCAACATGGGAGACAAGATATAGTTACTTTGTCGCAATATCAAGACTACTCGTCCTTGTGATAAGTTGGACTATTGTAGGCTTAGACCTTTTTCTTATTTTTGAACAAATCAATCCAGTTGCATATCGATTATACCTATCGGAGTCCATAAAGATCCATCCTGTATTCTACATATCACTACTCAAATCATATAAGACAGTGGATATACAAGAAAGAAGACAAATGCCACTGCCTCCTATAGAAGTGGACATTGATGAAGAATTTGAGGTTGAAGATATTTTAGATTCAAGGCAACGCCAAAATCGACTAGAATATCTTGTACATTAGTGCGGATTCAATATTAATGAACGCACATAGGAGCCATCTAAGAATCTAGCAAATACACCAATAAAAATCAATGTATTTCGTCGACAACATTCGTCAAAATTAAGATAAAGAGTCAAGAAAATCTTTGCTATAAAGCAAAGTAGGTTCTATAGAGGTTTCATCCTATCTTGTATATTTTTTGTTATTTCCTTAGATTTATTTGTGCTAAAGAGATAGAGGATCAACAACCAACGAATTCAGCTCAAGAGCCATCATTTTTTGATTTATCAGACGAGACATTACAATTATCACAACCTTCAAGACGACGGAATAGAGATGAAGACCCTCAAGAACGACATGTCCTTCCTTGGATTGATGGCAAAATACAACGTATTTGGTATCACGACCTTGGAAGAGACTTCCGATATTTGGTGATACTTTTAGAGGTAGGAACCACTCTTGATGGTATTCCTAATATTTTCTTTGAAAGAAGTTATGAAGGCCTCAACAATGATCAAATAACAGGGTAGTCCTCTCGCCCTGGTATGGAACATTATTGATGGCTGAAAGGACCTATCAACTACCTTTGAAGGGAACAAAGATCAGAGAATGTGGCAAGCACAATTCGACATATTCTAGACTTCTTCAACACGTAATCACCGCTCTTCATGGAACTTGTTCCTAAAAAGGAGGATAATGTCACGGACATAAGATTTATTCCAATAATCATCTAAATAATATAAACCAATAGAAATAGATAAAATAAATTGATTTGATAATATCTGATAGAGAAGCTTCCTAAAAGCTTCATAGACACGGAATCACCTTTATACATGTCTATAGGTGATTGGTAGATTAGAAACTTGATCAACAAACTAGCCATGTGTCACACATGTTGGTAGCTTGCGGAACAAGCCAAATATATGGCGCACATGTGGAAAACTTGTTGTGTAAGTTTGACACATGTCTTGCAAATTAGACACGTGTATGAGGTCCTATAGAATATCACCACGTAGCTCTTAATTAGATAGTATTTATAGAGGCAAGAGTAAGCCTTTTTCACTCTTGTCAATTCCTTTCCTGATTCTAGTTTAGTTTTAAGAGTCTTCATGTTTCCAATCTTTGGCAATAGCCATTCCAGTTTCCCTTTGAATATACATACTTTCTTATTTTTATTTTGTGACTTTTCTTTGATACAATTTTTATTAGATTATACATCTTTTTCTAGTTCATGTCCTTGACATATGGATTTAAGATATGTTAATAGCTTTATCAATACTCTTGAGGATGTAGCAGATCTATCTTGATAAATATTGCTGAAAATTGATTGCCTTTCTTGTCGTAACTCAAATAGGTGATTGTTACAAGTAATAGCTTGAGATATGAGTTCTTCTAAACTTTCAACTCTTAGCATTGTGATCAATAAATTCTTCACATTGTCTTTTAAGCCATAACAAAATCAAGTCATAAAAGCCTTATCATTCCAATCAAGATCACAAATAAGTTGTTGAAATTCTGTGCCATAAATTGTAACAAAATATTATCTTTATGGTAGATTTTAAATCTTTTTTTTTTGCCAGGCTCTTCCGATCACTATCTCCAAATGCAATAATAAATCTTTCTATAAAAGCCTCCAAATTATATAAGATTGAAGAATTTTTTTTCAACAATGGAGTAAACCATGATTGAATACTTTTTGATGAAAGGGTGCCTATAAAAGCAACTTGAGTGAATCCATCTACATAACAAGAAGGATATTATTGTAAGCAAAGCTGTACTTGGTGCACAAATCTATAAAAGTTAGATCTTGTTCCATCAAATTTATTAAGCATACTAGCCTTTGGCTTCTTTATAACAACCCTTGGAGCTTCTAGAGAGGTTACATGCATAGCTTGTCTTCTAGCTGCTTTTCTCAATCATATAATCTTTTATTGTAAATTATGAATCTCTCGCTTAGTTTTTTTGAATACTTATTCTATTTATGGTTCATTTTTTGGATTGCAAAGAAATACCATTTTTTTTTTGTATAATATCTAAAAGAGCTTGAAGATCTGCAAGAGTCCCTATTCTATTATTTGTTTGTGAAGATGCACCTTCCATAACTTAATCTACTTCTATATTGACAAAGAAAAAATCAATAGGCCGTTAATATAGTATTTTCTATACTGAAAAAGAATGTTATTAAACAGTATTAATTTAGAAGAGGATAATCTATAACTTCTAAAATAGAGTGATATATCCTAGGAAAAGAATAATCCACTCTCTCCAAAAAAAGTTCAAATTACAATTAATAAGCATATCAATGTAGACGGGGATAATCCACACTCTTCTAGAATATAATTATATCTTCAAAAAGAGCAATAATCCACTTTTTCTAAAGAAAGATCAAACTACAATAAGTAAGCATATTAGTCTAGAGAGGGATAATTCTTACTTCTTTAGAACGTAATAATATCTTCAAGAAGAGGAATAATCTACTCTCTATCAAGAAATCAAAGCTTTGATATGATTACTTAGATAGTCTTGCCAAACTATCAAAGATGCAAGATAACGAGTTAGCAAAGAGACAAGAAAAAAATTACAAAATTAGAATTATTTTAAGAATAAAAAATTGAATGGACAAGAACAAAGAACTAGATGATTGATAAGAACAAGGAACTAGATTAATATGAAGAAACAAGGCAACACTTGAATTGCTCCAAAAATTGTGTTGGTAAGACTAAGATATATTTTGATCTTATTTCCTATTTATACTACAAGGCTTATATCCTATTGAACCTTCTAAGACTATTTTAAAAGATTCTAAAAGATTGAAACAGATTTTAGAAGATTGAGGGAGATTCTAAAAAACTAAGATAAGTTTGAGAAGACTAAAAAAGATTCTAGAAGACTTTAGAAGGCTATGAGAGGTTCTAAAAGATTGAAGAAGGTTCTAAAAGATTTTAGAAGACTATGGAAGCTTTTAAAAGACTATGGAAGGTTCTAGAAGACTATAGAAGGTTCTAAAATGTAGTGGCTTGAAGTATATCTATGACAGAGGTTATAAATATTAACTTCATAGATGGTTTTTCCACTTGGCAAAATCATGAGAAGAAGTGGATTTAGCAACCTTGGTAGATGACATTAAGTATGAAAATACCTTTGGAATGAACTTTGATATCACTTAGATTCATGAATTACACAAATTAATTAAAAAAAATGCAACCTTACTCTACTTTTATAATTTAAAAAAACTTCTAATGGTCTTATGGTTGAAAATGACGTGGACAATTATCTACAAATATCAAATAATTGATATAAAAGACTTATAGAGTAATCTCATATGCATGAACTTGATTGCAAATTGATGGATGTATCTTTAGAGAATGAAGATCCATAACTAATCAAAGTTGGAGTTCAATTGATAGAAGATGAATTATTAAGTTATAAATTATTAATTATAGAATATAGGAATATATTTGCTTGGTCTTACAAAGATTCCAAGGATATACATCCAAAGCAGCCCAACATCATATTCTTGTTCTTTCTAATTCAATTTCCATAAGACAAAAGGAAAGAAGAATGAATCTCAACTTATAACTATTTATCAAAGCCAAATTAGAAAAATACCTCTAAGCTAGATTTATTCAACCTCTGGAGGTTATGGATTAGATCTCACTAATGGTGTTAGTTAAGAAAAAAAATAGAAAACTTTAAGTGTGTATAGATTGTAAAAAGTTTAACAAGTGCATCCAAAAGGATTATTTTTCCTTTCTATTTATAAATATCATCCTATAAGAGGTGGTTGGATACAAATTGTATATATTTATAGATAAATATTCAGGTTACAATCAAATTTCTATAGCCTAGAGGATCACTATAAAACATCCTTTATTACATCTTGGGGTACCTTCATCTATATGATCATGCCTTTTAGACTTTGCAATGCTCCTTTGGTATTTCAAAGAGCAAAGTCATATGTCTTTTCAAACTTCCAATACAAATCAATGATAGTATTCATTGATGATTTTAGCACCCAGTCTTGTAAGACAACACATCATTATTATATAAAATCTTATCTTCAAAAGTATAGAAGAACTAAGATTGCTTTAAACTTTGATAAAATATTCTTAGCAATTAAAAAAAAAATCTTATTTAGATACATAGGATCAAAAAATGGTAGAAAACCAAATCCAGAGAACGTCAAGGTGATTGTCAAATTAAAACCTCTTCCAACGATAAAAGACGTATAAAGAACATTATTGGAACATATTCAATGATATTAAGAAGTGATATACGACTATGCTACCATTTCCATGCCTATTATCAGATTTCAAAAAAAAGATGTGAAGTTTGAATGGAATAAAAAATACTAAGAAGCATTTGATATTTTTAAGGCAAAGATTACCACATATCCTATTTTAAAACCATTAAATTAATCATTATCTTTCCATGTGTTTTGTGATATTTCATATGTGGCAATAGGAAGTACCTTATGTCAAGCAAGTGGAGAAAGAAGCAAAGAGTATTCCATAGCCTTTGCTAGTAGATAATTAAATCCTATAGAAAAGAATTATATTACTACAAAACTAGAATGCCTTGCTATGGTTTTTTTCTATCAAGAAATTCACATACAACCTCCTTTTAAATCTAATAGTATTTTTTATAGACCACATGGCAATTAAATATCTTGTTAATAAGGCAAAATTGAGTGGTAGACTGGCAAGGTGGATGCTTCTATTAAAAGAATTTGATTATACGATAGAATATAAGTTAGGAAAGATGTACATGTAACCCAATTATTTATTTAAGTTGTCAAAACACATGGATAAAGATCCAATTTATGATATCTTAATAGATGAAAGTCTATTTTTTATTTCAACGATCTCCACTTGATATAAATTAATTACCAAATTTTTAACCATTCAAATCTTATCTTCTCATTTATTTAAAATAAAATATCAAAAGGTCCAAATTAATAGTAGATATTTTGCTATAGTTGGTGGCAAATTATATTGACATTGAATAGATGGGATATTAAAAAGATGTGTGATGAAAAAAGAAATCCCTATGATTTTATCAACATGCCATGATAGTGCATGTAGGAGTCATTTTTTGGAGATATTGATACAACAGAAGATCCTTAAAATTAGCTTTTATTGGCCCACTTTATTCTAAGATGTCTATAGATATACTAAAATATGTGATGCATGTCAAAGATATGTTTGAAATGACCTTTAAATGAACTTATCTCTCCATGTGCCCTTAATTTTAATTCCATTTGAAAAATAAGAAATAAATTATATTAGAGTAGTTCATCCTAATTCTACTAGCGGAATGAAGTACATAGTTGTAGCAATCGAGTACCTTATTAAGTAGGCTAAGACAAAGGCAATTAAAACCAATAATGCTAAGCAAGCAGTCAAGTTTCTTTATAAACAGATTATCACTAAGTTTAGATATCCAAAAATCTTAATTAGTGATAAGAGCAAGCATTTTTTAAATGAAGTGATAGAAGACTTGATCTCACGGTTTAAAATTGATCATAGGAAGACTATTCTTTATCATCCTCAAAGCAATTGGCATACAAAGAGGATGAATTAAATCTTAGTTAATATCCTTAAAAAAAACCATAATGACTTCTAAACAAGATTGAGATACAAAGCTTTCTACAACCTTGTAGGCTTATAGGACCATGTTTAAGGTGACTACTCAAACCACCCTATTTTCCTTGGTTTATGGCATAGAAGTCATTTTATCAATTGAATTTGAAATCCCTTCTCTTTGAATTGCCTTGAATAAAAGATTGTCAACTAAACAATCTTTGATGGATAAATTGGAACATCTATAAAGTCTAAATAAAGTTGGAAGATGGAGTGCTCAATATATAGAGGTATTACAAAGAAGAAGAAAAGTTGTTTTTGATAAATGACAGAAGATCAAAACTCTTAAGGTTGGCATGTTGGTCTTTTATAAGATACTAGCAGAAGATTTTTTAGGAAAATTTGATTCTTTATGGTTGGACCTTTATGTGGTTAAAGAAGTCTTTCTAAACAATTCAATTTGGTTACAAACACTAAATGGAGAAGATTTTCTTACTAGAACTTCTAGGAATAGATGCAAGAAGTATAAAGTGTGATTTGTATCATACACCAAAAAAAAAAATCTTATCCATATATTCATATTTATCCAAGGTAAATATATATATATATATATATATATATATATATATATATATTAGAACTTATAATTTTATATTTGATAAACATCCAAGAAAAGTTGAAGTATTGGTCATAAGAAAGATTGTTATTAAAGCATCCTGAGTTCAAATCCGGTTGAAAAAATGGGCTATTCCAATGAGCTAGTGTTAGTGCATGAAAATACCAACTTTGATACCTAATAGATATATAAGCCTTAGAAGATTGATATCAAAATCTTCTCATATTGAAGAGAAATTTTAAAATATTATCTTTTTATTTTATTTTTTTTAGCTTTAATTTTTTTTTATAATTATTAATTCTTAGATTAAACTTAATTTTTTTTCTCTTTTTCTTTGATTCTATAAAAAATATTTTGTTTTAGTTCCTTTAGATTAGTAGCAATTCACTAATTCTTATCTTGAATAGTTATAAAAACTTTTGTAGACAATTCCTCTATTTATTCAATATCATTTTGAGAGGTCAGTTTTAGGTTCTTCTCTTTTGTAAGTCATCCCAGATGGTTGCTATAAGTCAGTCATCAAATTGACTTATTAGTTGTTTTAAGGCAAAAGAATACATTTACAATACCAAAATTACAATCATGAAGTGAAGATGTGTTTAGAGGATGCTAAATGAAGGAAAATAGTATTAGTAGAGAAGAAATAGACTCGTAATAAATCTTGGAGGTAATTATAAAAATTAGTATTTAGTTGTTAAAACCAATTTCTATATTGGCCTTCTATCTCCATGTACTACTTATTAAAAATATATAAATATTATTTAGTAGATAAAAGAAGCATGAAAAATAAATCTCATGGCTTTTTAATTATTTATATAAAAAATAAGATTTTTTAGTTGATTTAAATTGATTTTATTATTATAAAAAATCACCAATGTAGAATAAAATAGTTTTGAATTGATATTATTATTTTAGAAATATTATAAAAAGATTTAAAATATATTTAGAATTTATTTAGAATTTTTTAGGAATTTTTAGAATAATTTTGAAAACTTTGGTTTTTACCACCTTGAGAGCCATTATGAAAAAATGGAATAAGATTTGAAGGCCATTCTAGGTCTCTAGACTAATTGGATGTTTCATCTATAATAAAAAATTATATATAATTATTTTAATAAAAATTGGATATTATATAATAGAAGGATATATTTTTTTTATTACAAATAATCACAATTAAATTAATTTATATGCATATAGGTATATATATATATATATATATATATATATAATATTATTAATGCCACTACAATTTTTGCTACTGCCACCATATCTTAAAAGATATATTAAAAGATAATAAAGTATCATTTATAAACTCTTATTAGTGTGCATGTGTGTATATATATATATATATATATATATATATATATCTTTTAATGATTATTATTTATTTTAAAATAAAAAAGAAGAAATAGAAAAAAATAATTTTAATTTATAAATTTGATGTAGATATATTACTTAGTTAAAAAAAATTTACTTATTATATAATAAGTAAAAATTTAGATAAAAAATTATATTTTTTTTGTGAGATATAAATAAAATATAAATTTTTTGTGAAATATAAATAAAATATAAATTAAATGTGCAAATTGAATTATAAAAATTCATCAATATTTATACGAAATCAAAACTACCAAAATATTTAATTGCCAAGCAAATTATCATCAATAATGTCAGTTATGATAATGTGTTTATGAAGTTTTATTATATATTATATATTAAAAGAAATATAAAAAGATATAAAGTCTTTACAATGCAAAAAGATTAAACAGTTACAAGATACATGTAATTTACAAGGTATTGATATAAATAATAATATATTTAATTTAATCTTTATTTACATTAGCTAAAAAAAAGCAAAATAAAACTTTTCACAAAGTACACCACATGTGGAACTAATATGTATGTATATACATCATAAGATGAAGCTATAACAATTAGAATGTAAGTTTCATTAAATGGACCATGTTAAGAGTTTTGAATTTAGAATCAATTGTATTCATACTTACTATCAAAAAAAAAAACAAAACAAAACAAAACAAAACAAACAAACAAACAAACAAAAGTTAATGTCAAAAATAAGTTTTATTAAATCCATTATTTATATATTTTTTTAATATATATAAATACAAGGTATTGCTAATGCCACCTCAATTTTGCTATTGCCACAACAATCCACCATCTATTCAACATATTTATTTATTTATTTTTAATATTTCTAATATATATATATATATATATATATATTAAACCATGAAGAAAAAATGGTTGTGGTGGTAGTAGCAAAAAGAAAATTTGGACTGAAATTTGACTGAAATTTGACTGAAACTTTTTATGAGGTTGTAGTGGCAATAGCAAAAATTGTGGTGGTATTAGCAATATCACATATATATATATAATACTATATATTTGAAAATATACATTTGATAATATTTTTGCAAACTATTTCAAATATTTGGTGTTTTAACTTTTTAGACAACTTAAAAATTTGGTTATCATTTGTGTATACATGTATATAATATATATAGTTGTCCACAAATATGGCAACAATAATACATTTGTAACTTATTTGGCATAGGAAGCACAATAAAACAAAAGACATAATTTCAGATGTTCAATTTTACTATACCTGGTTTTTATAATTACCTCTGGTTCTTTTTTTCATGACTTGAAATTTGTTCAGAGAATATGGAGTACAAAATATTCAATAATATTTGACTTGTACGTTTTAGTACCCTTTCATCATCTATTACTTTAAGATTTGATACATTGCTTGGTGTAATATTTTCCTGCTGTTCTGAACCAAAATGAACTAATAATGCTACTCCTGAAAATAATTGAAATTTGTACTAGGAATCCATCTTTTCTAAAGTTACCCACATCTTGTTTTTCCATATTTGAACGGTAGAAGTCAGCCCTTCAGACATGGACATTGTTATTTATCATTACATAATACAAGACCCTGTCCGTTTCTGGCAATATAAACTCAATACCGTCTATTTGAAGAATATTTTGCATGTTAGGATTTAGAATCTAAAAATGACAAAAAGACTTTTGAGAGTAAGAAAAAAACATCTCCGAAATGAAACACTTCATTGCGTAATCCGACGTCCAAACAGGTTCGTCTGCAACTTACTGTGTCCATAAACATCATATCTATAGACAAGGTACACACTGTAACCTTTGGCAACAAGGTGCAGTTTAGGCACATGAATTACAACACAGCAGTTCACAAATAATTACATCACATTAGGAGGAACAAAAGCACACAGAACCCTCTGCAACGATTCGTAAAAGCTATCTTTTTTCTGTTAAGAACTATGGCCTTTTGCAAATTCAGAACAAACATCCGCATACGATCATATAGCTCATGCAATTTCCTGCCATGACTCTGCAGCTTCCTGACACTCAAAAGCTCATTAGTGCACTGAAGATGTCCTTCACCCTTGTAGTTCATTCAGCTGCAGTTTGGCATCACTTCATGAACTACAAGGCACCATGTTCACGCATCTACTTCTTCCCACCACTCTTTTTCAAACCAGCTCCACCAAAAGTACCCTTACCCGCAGCCTTGGCCTTCAATTCCTTCAAGGCCTGTAAAAAGACGATCGTATAAGAAGATTGTAAACTGGATTTCAGTAACCAAAAAATAAATAAAAACAACATCAAGTTTTAAACTTCTCTGAGGAGACTGCACTCGTCGAACATTTGATTCACATAGAAAAGCATCTACACAGTTTCAAACATAATCAATGTGGTTCTCGACTAAGATGACCACAACAGTAACAGCATAAACCCTCCAGACAAGCTCTGTACTCTCCGCTCAAGACGAACGTTCATGTAGTAAATAAACTACAAACCCAAGCCTACACTGAGCATATTTAGATGGCACTCGATTAATCACCTTCTCTTCATCTTTTTTCTTCTGAAGGTTTGCAAGGTCCGTCTGCACCAAAAAGATAATAGCTTCATGTCAATGCTGATGAATTTTAGAACAATTCACCTTTATAACCTAAACACTGCAGCAGATTTACCAGGTTTCATAATCACCTCTAAGCAGGTTACACTCTGATTTCCATGTGACCACATTTCAAAAAGGCAATTTAAAATCGTCAGAATGTTTTACCTCATCATACTCTTTCTCCTTGCCCTTGGGAGCTTTTAAGGGCTTCAGCTTTCCACCTGAACAAGGAAAGCTAAGTTAGAAAAGCCCTAGTACGGTCTGCTCTAAGAATCAAAATAAAAAGGTTATGTACCCGTGAGCCCTAATAACATTAGCTAGTGCGACACTCAGACCAAGCAATTTTCACCGACATCGACAACCACGTACACAGAGACCAGAAACTTTGGTCTGAAAATTTTCAACACAGAAGAATATGTTTCGTGGTACCATAAATCAATCCTCGTTTTACAGGAAAACAAATATTCCATCAAAACAAACCCAGAATCACCAAGACGCAAAAGCGGCGATTGCGATCTTGCATCCCAGGGAAATGAGGGCAAATTTGTGTACAAAATCAGAAAATTCTTGCACAGCCGAAAAATTGACTGCATACCTCCACAAGAACATGAACAAAACGCAAAAAAAATTGTGTTTCACCAAGTACCGTGGGTGACATGGCCTAGCGATATGTATCCGAATCAAACAAAAAGAAGAACGAAGATCCACGACTTTCACCTCAGGTCAATTTGAAGACTAACCAAAAGACCCATAAACATTCCCAAGGGTTTCATCGCCATACATAATCACTACTAGTCGGCAAGGGTTGCTTTCAATTTCTTTCAACGCAAACTGACGATCACAGCCGCCGCCGCCGCCGCCAGCAACAACAACAACAACAAGAATATTCACCAGACTAAGCACACAAATAAGAGTTGAAGCAGTCGTGTTGATGCATGACTAACCTTGTCTTCCCGACATGGCTGATGAAGACGGTGCACTGAAACGTAGAAGCACAACTGAGACAACAAACGCAAACAGGAAGAGTTAGAGCCGCATCAAACCACTGGCCAGGAGATGTGAGGTATATGTGTGCGAAGGATCTTCTCCACTTGAATGGAAAAACAGACTTCCATCCATCAATTGAAACGCGTATCAAGTGCCTGTCAGCGCCCTAGAGGCCTAGAAGAGCGACTTCCTAGATTGTAAAGTCTTAGGGCGGGTCCCGCAAAAGCGTTTTATTCACGGTTGTGCCGTCCCAGGATCAACTTTTACTTTGACATCGAATCTGGGTTAGTTCCGAATGCGGTTCACACCGACGGGTATGAGGCGGGTATGGCGACGAAGGGATGCGCATTGTGTGCCTGCTGGTTGCAGAAGTTGCGAAAGTGAACTGGTTACGGGATCAATGGTTGCCTGGATGTGAAATGCGTGTTCGCAGCCATCTGTTAGGGCTGTAAGATAGATTGTAACTGAGGAGAGCTATGTGTTTGTGGGAGAAGATTTGTGGGAGCTAATGGAGTCATCAATCAGCGTTAGAGCGAGAGAGAGCGAGAGAGAGAGAATGAGAGAGATAGAAAGGGGGAACCGCGTGGATTCCCATCAATCCATCTTCAGGCTGTCCTGCTCACACCCTCGTTAGGCTACCACTCACTAACATTAAACCTGCCGACCCATCGTAAAACATAGACTTCGACGATTTCGGGCCGCCAGCAAACCAAAGTCAGCAGCCCTATCTTCTCTAAATAGTCGTAAGAAAACAGATGCGTGATCAATTGCCATTCAATTCTTTGTCATTAGTCTTGTCCAGGGTTGGGAGTTTCCTCCCTACTGCTTGCTGCCTAATTTGGGTCGCGGATGTGCTAGTTGTGGTGAACATTATGGCGATACAATGAACTTGGACGTGGTGATTCGGAGCTCGACATCCCGTCCCTCATTCTTGTGCAATCCCTGGGCCAAGTTGGATCCAGTGGTGACTTCTTTTGGGTGTGATTGTGCAGTACTCTTCAGACCCCGTCTGCGGATCTTGTTCATTACTTCAATCGATTGTGCCTTATCTATTTGTGAACATCGGTGCTGGGAATTCTTTCCTCCGCCATTGCCGCCCTCTTAGTTTCTGTACAGCTCTGACTTCTTTCAGAGGAAGCTTATGTCCATTTTAGACCAAGGAAATTCACGGAAGTGCAGTGGTCCGAGCAGGTTCTAGAGTGTAATCCTGATCATGCTTGTGGTTATTTCTTTGCGGATCTCATGTGTGCCCTTAGGTTTATTTCCGTGAATTGACTGGTGCCTTCTTTGTTAGCCGCTCTAAGACTTTACAGTCTAGGAAGTCACTATGCATGCTGATGAAGGTGCAAACTCATCAAGTTCAAACAACCGCGACAATCATCAAGATGTGTCATGCTCGAGAACAGCAAAGTGGATCTCATTGCAGTCCAAACTACCGGTTAACGTTCCTTAACTGAATATTATAGGAGACTTGCGGTCTACAATGTAAATTGCTTTATTACCCAGTCTTGTGAACTTCGACTGCTTTCAGGAGTTGCATTATGACATTGAGCTTGTGTAAATAGCCAGTGCTCTGAAGGTGTGAATGCTAGACCTCTGCAGTAGGGTATTCACGTCGCATGATTCTAGACCGAATTCACACATTAATTTGGTGAAATACCGCATGAGCTAACTCCGGTTTGAGGAAAGGAGTAAATAGGAGCATTTGATTCGTTGCCAAAATGTGGCTGGAGTATGATTATAGCTTCTACGTCAGCTCACGATCCTTCCGAGGGCTACTCGTAACAGGATTGTCACCGATACGTCTACATCACGCGCTAAAGATATCGTACTACGAACACAATTTCTGAGTTCATTTTCAATATTTGTAGAGGGATAATTGTGAGTGTACCATGAAATGCCGTGACGCATCAGCAGAAGCTGAATACAGGATGGAGGACGTCGAGGTGACTCCTACAGAAGAGGGTGAGGAGCTGGGGGTTCAACATTCGTTCGAATGTAATTTGGGAATTTGTGGAGGTCGGCAAAATGTGAATCACCTCCACAGCCAGGAATGCAGTACCAGTAAGTGCGCATCCTGGCTGCTAGTGAACTGAACAGTTCGTAGGCTACCAGTTAATTTTGAGGGATACGTAGTACACATTCGTCCTTCTCACAGAATTGATCATGTGCAGTCTTCACATAAATTAGGTTAGAGTTATTATTGGGCGTGTGCCACGTTCCGATTTGGAGCCTTGAATACGATGTATTCAATAATCTGATCTAATTCGTACTTTTGTTTTTTCGTCTGCGCAGAAGTTTGCAGCCGCACAGCTGTTTGTTTCCAAGGGGATGATGGCTGTGCAGCAGAAGCTAGTGGGATGGACACTACAGCGAAGGTGCATCGCTCCCAGATAGGTGTTGGAGAAGACGATGCATTGTCCATAAAGAAAGACCATATTGAATTGGGGAGATCTTTTCAGATGGCAGTTAGTGCACATGACTGGGCTCTAGCTGAGAGTTACATACCCCTGGCAGATCCTCAAAGGCTCAACGATGGCTTATGTATTGCCTTGGACTCCATTTGGTTTTTAAGGTGAGGTTCACATTGTGTAAACCGAGCTAATAGCAGCTTTCTTGTATTATTTAGTGATGCAAAGCCAGTGTAAGTTAAATGCATTTGTCTACCAGATTCTATTTGCTTTTATGTCTCCATTACAGTTTTCTTTTAGTTTCTCAACTGTAAATATGTTGAAACACTGCCTTACGTGACTGTAGTAAGTAATATGAACCACAATCTGCGATGCAAACTAGGATTGAGGGATTGCATGGTCCAGATGAAGGACAGTAAGCAGAGCCGTTTGTGGATTATTTCCAGCACACCACAGGAATTGGCGGCCGCAACACGTTTGATTGAGAGGTTAAGTATTGCCGGAGCCTATGACTTCACACGGGCGGCGCTCCGTACTTCCTTTTTAGCTTCATGCGTATCAGCTTGCCGATCGCGGACTATGAGCCTGGCAGACACTGTTACTGTGATGGCTCAAAGGTATGCTTTTCCGCTCTTTATGTCCTTGTCAATGAGCCTAGCTTTACCTGTAAAAATATGTCCAATGAATTCATCGACTCAACATCCCCTCTAAGTGCCATAGTTGGAGAAGTAAATCATAGTATATCTACTGAATAGGGAAGCTTGATTTTGTTGGTTATACAGATTACGAGAGAGACTGCAGGAATGTAACGGCGATGAAATTCTGAAGACGGAAGCTGCAGCTAAAGTCCAGAGATTCACTGAATGGGCTTTGAAATGTATTGGATCACATTCACGTGGAAAAGGAGCACAGCCTGGTTCACCCGGTGACATGGGCATGATAATTATACACAGCTCAGCTGTAGAGTCACGCCTTCAGCTTATGGCTTTCAAGAGATTCTTGGAACTGGCAGGTTTTCGGCTGACGAGAAAAGATTATACAGAAGCTTTTGATGCAGCTTGCTTTCCTCTCACTTTATTCTCCAGCGCCATTGATCCTGGGTGGGCAACTGGTATAGCAGCAAGTGCTATGCAAGGGTTGCTTGGGCTTTTGGTTGAGGGTGGTGCAGACAATGTGAACCAATGCTTTTTGGAAGCCGCTAGGTTTGGAAGCACAGAGCTTGTACGAATATTGCTTCAGGTATTAATCAATGCACTCTTTTGGTTAGCTTTTACGATTTCAGTTGTACATACCTGTCTCCAGGATACAAAAAACTTGAGTGGAACAAGTATTGAAGTGGTCTCTTGTATGTATGTGCAGATTGCACAAAGGAATCGTGTGGATTTAGACGTGGACTTGGCATTGGGGTTTGCCTCCCATTACTGTAAAATTGGTACTATGGAGTGCCTGGTTGAGGATGGCAAAGCAGATTCTTTTTTGGGACCTCTTATGAGAGCTGCTGAGCGGGGTTGCATGGAGGTTGGTTTAGCAGTTATAACTTACTCAAAGTGTATTGTGCTAACTTAAATTTGGCATTATTTTATGTTTCAGTAAATAGGATCGACCTTCATTAATTTAAAGTTATACTAATCTACACGATTGGTTGGGTGTAATACAGGTTGTCCATTGGTTTGTAGAAAGGGGTTGTAAAGACATGGAATTGTGTTTAGCTCTCACTGCTGCAGCCTCAAGCAGCCGCGTGGAAGTTGCCGCTTTTCTCTTGAGTCACGTTCCTCATCATGTTTTGCAGACTCTTAGCGCCGAGATTCTTAAGGTATTGTTTCTAGATTCTTTCACTCCTGTTCTCAAGCATGTGTTTCTAATTCTATAATGAAGAGTTAAGTTCATAGCGCAGGTCAATGGTATTCAATAACAGGAATTATATTGTGTAGACTTTGAATTGCATCATTTGCTCGGAGTGCAGGCAGCAGGTGAACGGTCTGGTGGATCCCTTAAGGGCATAGCTTTTCTGTTGCAAGCTGATTTCTTGAACAACCCAGAGGCAACATATAAGGTAGCTGACAGCATTGCAAAGTCAGAGGACGAAGCAATCACTGTGGAACTACGAACCTTTTTACTGGAGGAATGGTCGGAAGAGGCATTCCTGAAGGGCCGTCTACTTGGCCAAGCTCACCATCTCAATGTCATGCGTGCTCTGAAGCGGGGCTCCTCCCCTCTTCATCTGCAGGAGCTTCCGTTGCAACTGCAAGTTACTGTGGCTTATCTTCCCCTTTACAAAGAGTGTGTTGCTGCAAGTGGAGTGGTTCTCTCGCAGTGGCTGAGGGGCCAGCTTGTTGAAGCAGCTTTAAGGCTCAATCTAGGTGATCTACGCTCAACAGAGGAGGTGTTCCTAAAGTTCAGTAAGCACGAGCTTCTCTCAATTCTGGAGTCTCGATTGCCTGGGTTCTTACTAGCTTCCGAAAGCCAGTGACGAATTATTAGCGTAGATTATCAATTATCAATTATCAATAGAGGTACCACCTCTATTGTAATTAGAACCACGTTTGATCCTTGGAGTATTATCGTCATAACTTGTTCTTTGGACTCTGCTCTCAGTTGTTTAACCTGTAACCGTCATGGAAATTATCGGAAACCCCACGGCTCAGGAAGCTTCATTAAATAAAATTTACTATTCTCTAGAGGGCTGATGTTGGTTATGGTCCATGTGTTCGTTGCTAACTGGATCAAGCTTTGATTTTGTTCCATCGTTGTGTTCTAGAGACACTAGTTATGATGATTTTTGAAATGTTCAATTGGGCGAAGGAACATTCTATATCACAAGATGTTCTTACAGCTTGAGTTTCCTTAAACGACTAAAGCTGAAACTGAGTAAGCCGGAGCGATTGAAATGCTGCTTCCAGTGTTTTTAGAGGATTGATATTCTATGACTTGTATTTTATTTTGAAACTACAAGGTAGGGTGCAGAGAGAGTAGACAATTGGCAAGCATTAGAATCAAACTGAAGTTGCTGACACACTACACTCCAATTTCCACTAGCTGAAACTGATCGCTTTGTTCTTAGAATCTCCCAAGTTAGATGAATGCTCTAGTAACAATCTCACGCTTAGATACGAACATCAGCATTTGAAATAAGGTGTGACGGAATCTATCTTCCATGATCTAATGTTTTTAAGTCAACACCCTGTTATGTTGAACTAAGACCTACTTGAGACCTACTTCATAATACATTTTCTAACAAACGCTCAAGTGTAGCAATGAGAGTTTTACTCAAGAACCACGTGATCTGCACACATAGTTGTGATCTTCATTTTCAATGTTGGAATCAATAGTTATGAAATAAATTACCACATGACTTGGTGGAGCATGATCCACCAAGGTTTTAGGAGACTAGGTTTAGGGGTTAGTATTAGGAGACTGCCTTTCCCCTAAATTATTGAGCTTTTTATATTCCTCAAGATTTGGTATGTCAAAAATTTCCAATGTTAGAGAAGTTTGTGAAAAAAAAACACTCTACACTCTTTATAGTAAAAATATCTAATTGTGGATAATATCAAACAAGGATATCAAACAAGGATAATTTTATATCCACTAGGAATACTTAACTTTATAAAATTTGAAAACCACTAGGTGGACACCCCCCTTTCTTTTATTGTGTGGACACTTCTCTTTTATTGCATGGACACCTTCCATGCTACACCAACAATACATCATTGTTACAAGATTTTTAACAAGTTGGATACAAATGAAGCTAAAAAGTATAAAACTAGCAACAAAAAACAACAACAATCCATAATACATAAACATTAGTGATATAGAAGCTAATCAAAGAAAACAAAACAAACATTAAAAGAGAGGTGTCCACCTAGCAGAATCCCTACATGAACACCCTATTTTATTCATTTGCTTTGTTTAGCTTTTGTATTACCGATACTCCTATGATTTGATTGCTATTGTTTTTTATTGTTATTTTTATATCTTTTAGTCTTATTAGTGTCTAGCTTGTTGAAAAATTTGTAGCAATAATGTATTTTTAATGTGGTACAAGGGAAGAGAAGGAGGGAAGGAGGGTATGTCCACGCAATAAAAAGGAGGTATCCACCAAGCAATTCTCTTAAATTTTATCTTATTCACATCCAAATTTTTGTTATCAAGAATCAATCCTTAATTTTGGGCATTGGAAAAAATAAATATTTGATACTAGTATACATCTAAATGAAGAGTGTTGGTGGGTCTAAAAATTTCTAGTATACCTCTTTTAGTTGGTAATGTAGTCCTAGAGAAAATAAATGAATAAATAAAGCTAATATAACCAAAAAAATATTAAAACCATATTTTATTATCAATTAAATTAATATAGAAAGTAGGCTAAAATTATTGTTGTTACCAAAAATCAAACTTGGATCTATTATAAAGTAATTCACATTCTATGGCATGTTATCTATCTATAAAATATTTTAACATTTATTTGAACAAACAATTATACTTAGAATTGATTCCACATAAATAATAATTTTTTAGAATATATTTATTTGGAAGTCAAATCTAAACTTCTCTAATAGATTCTTTTTTTCTATACTTTCTATGTTGGTATTATATCACCAATCCTTTAATTTTTTTCTACAAATTTTACCTACCCATTCTCTCTGCATGATGCCCACAAATAACATTGAATCCACTAAATGAATTTTTTTATTGAATTGGGTGGTATTTCTCAAAATGTGTTGATGCATTTACAAAGTTAGAGTATGATTCCAATATTGGATCACAATGTTTAGTTCAGTACAGTTTCTACAATGTAGTGTACAAGACATCTCCAACATCAATGCCCATTTTAGGATGTGATTTGTAACTTTAAAATACCGCTCTCAGCACATAAAGAGGGTCAATTCAGCTCAATTTAATTGCTCTATTTAATTGTTATCAAACTAAGAAGATATCTTCATATCAAATATACAATAAACAATATGCCAATATGTATATTGGAGGAGTGTGTTGTATTGACGGTTGACAATTTTCTCTTGCTTTATTTGTGGGCTATAATTCTGGAGGCATATTGTATCCATCAATCTCTCACTCATTCATTGAGGTCCAATTTTTTGTGTGTACATCCATTTCTTTCACCCGAATACATTTGTATTACAATGATTTTCATAGTTAGAACCTCTCTTTCAAGCATGTTACAGTTACAAGTTCAAAGTCTCATTTCAGTGTCTTTGGCGCGTTAGTCACGTCTTCTGATAGCACCAACCTGCACAGATTCACGAAGCAACTCAAGCTGCAGATGTGCGTCTTTGCAACGCTTGTATGCCGCTTTGTAGAGTCATAGAGGCACAGAGAATGTGGCTCTCTATGCGGATAAACTTAGGTGAACGTCATCAATTTGGGTAGCTCTAGTCTGAGAAAAGGATAGAGAGTGAATCTATTCTGGAGTCCATGCTAAAATGTGGATTCATGAAACCCATTTCTGTATACACCAATCGACTGGTATCTGTTGTGCGAAGGAAATCAACGAGGAATTGATTCATTTGTTGCATGAAACCTGATAGTTTGATGAACTAATGTTCTCGTTTCAGGCGTAGCATACACTCAAGATAAAGGTCCGCTCTAATCAGTCTTGTGGACGGAACAAACCATCGCCGACTCGTCTATCTTCATGAAAAAGTGAAGTACCCCAAAATCCTCGCATTCTTTATCAGGATCCTCTTTAGGATGTTAATCTAGTTAGCCACCTTTTGCATTACCACATCTGCTACAGAGGTAGTGCTCACCAAGAAGAAGAAGATCATTCAAGCACATTTACAGCAACAAAGACCCACTTCTTTGCTATTAAGATCAAGTTGAAGGACTACTTTCACACACAGAATCAATAAATAACTTTCAAAGGACTCCAAGTTAAGCAGAAGAAGGTTTATTAGAAAAGGATACACATCTGGAAGGTTGAATACGTATTAAACATCTAGACAAAATGTATACAATGCAAGAAATACAATGTTACAGCTGTGAAAATGTTAGACATTTTGTTTGAGAATGTCAAGTGACGAACTTTGTGAAGAAAAATTCGAAAATGAATGTGACAAGATTAAAGATATGAAAATAAGTTGTAACATGCTAAAATCATCATTATATAATCATCTTTTTCTTGGATTTTTTTTTTTAATTATTAAAAAAGTTAATACCAATAGGAGTTGGTCTAATCAGTTGAAAAAGATGTGTGACAATCAAATTGAACCATGCAACCAAGTAATTACAAAGAAACAAAATTCTTCAATATGGGAAGAATTCAAAATAAAAATAAGTAAATAAATAAAAATTATACTGGGATCTAATTAAGGACATTTCTTCTTAAATTCGAGAATAAATTCTAAACAATAAATAAATAAATAATTATGTTATATCATAAAGTTTAGTCTTTGATTAAAATTTATATCTTGGTTAAATAATAAAAGAGCTTTTATTGGTCCACACTCATTTTTACAAATTCGTATTAAAAGATAACAGTGTGAATACTAGTACTTATTGGTTCACAATGATCTTAAATTACCAAAAGATGATAAAATGATACTATGAGGTTGGTAGTTAAAAATTCACTAAACTTTCTTGATAGATACAAACACAAAGATAATGATAGCACAAAAAAATGTTCAAAAATCAAATAAATAACTAATGCTACCTTTTACCATGGAAAGGAACATTTCCTTTGGAGGATGATAAATATAACTGATGACATATATTATTGTCTCTCTGTAAGCATCTTCCAGTTCTGATTTGTATGCAAATTACATTTGCTACTTTAAGGTTGACAAAGAACTTTTAAACCACACAAAGGTCAAAGTCGCGTATTAAGTGCACAGTAGTCAATGCTGTTTATTTGCTGATAGGCAACTACAAATAGTCACCCAAGTCCGTCGAACAATTCTATCTGCATAAACTATTGCTGAGGGTCTGACCTAAACACCCTGAAGGCAGTACCCAGCTTGTTGCAGAAGCATTGTCATGTCCACAACACACAATCTACAAGAGAGTTGCACCTCAAGGAAATCAGTAGCCTCAGCAAATTTAGCCTAGTCTTTGTCAACTATCTTCGTCATCAAGGAATTCTTTTCATTGAACTCCCATCATTCTCAATGCCAAGGATGTGAAACCACTTATAATGTGATCCTTGTAAATGATATGGCAGTTTGAGTGTGACGGCCAAAACCAGGTACACTTCGGAATTCAGAGATACTTTCTGATAAATTTGTGAGACATTTGCACTACCACAATACGGTCGCACAGGCTCACCTGTAGATCAGTGCTTCTACCACTTCGTTTCTCTAATTTCGTAGAACTATTTTGAAATTTAAGAGGTGATCTTGCAAGCTCTGTAGTAATTTAAACAGATATGGTATTCAACAGGTCCTGCAATAATTAATAGAAAGCTCATGAACCAGCATAGCACGCACAAGATTCTGCAAAATACTCTGTATTAGTTTGACTTAGTGTACAGATGCAAGAACATGATCCAACGTGAATTTGCCTGCGCTAAGCCCTACTACTTCGCCACTCGTCTTCGCTCTACCAGACCGTTTTCTGGAATTCCTAATCACTTCAACACCTTGTGCATTCAACACTGGATCGATTTCTCGAAAAAAGTGTATCACGCATCTTAAACAGGGAACCTCCATTAGTGAAATACCTTTCATTGCCATCCGCTTGGTAAAGATGTAATACTAACATTTAAACCATGATTGCTAGCTCCAGGCTTCAGCTACTAAAGATAAAGTACATCAATTCCAGGCGTCAGCTCATCTTCTTTGGCACCTCTCAAACTCTTTCCACGTTAATATAATATGCAGGGCCGTGAGAAGATTCTTGTCGACAACTGACGTGACCCAACTCTTGATCAATACAAAATGATCCTGTATAAACAGGACAGGTAGAGCATGTTACTTGAATGCTTCCTTGTCCGCACATAGCAATCTGTGAGCTCTTAGAAACACCTAGAGGATTATGTAGCATTGTGTTTAATACATTATGGATAATAACATTAGTAACTACTATAAAAGCTTCAATTAGACAGCAAAAGACAATTTAGCAGCAAACCCCTAATTTCAGGTTGAAGGTAGACGTACCAGCAGAGTTCTACAGCTTCTTCTAATCCAAAGAGACTAGATGATCTACTCGCCCTGAAAATAAAGCACTGAATTCAATAGAGAGAAATTTCTGTACACAGGATTACATTGGAAGAATTCAATCATTCTTAAAATAAAACGTATCAAATAAAATTAAAAACAAAGTTGGAGGAAGAAACAAAGAAAAGGCATCGAGGGTTGGAAAAAGACTTGGACGAGAAGAAGCTCGGATGCTGCAACATTCTTCCGTGGTCTGCCCTTTCCTCTTTTCTTGACGACAGGATCGGAACCATTTGATAAAACCCCGTTCTGTGAGAGGCTTTCACTACTTGAATCTTGAGATAACTTTCTAACATACTTTCTCTTCTGTTTCTCTTGTGACACCTGTGTATTCTGCTCCTCCTGATACACTAGGCCATTGTGTTGCGGCGACAAATCACCGTCATGTGGAGAACTCTCTGAAGAATTGGTTGACTCCGAATCGGTCTCTTTGGCTACAACCTTTCGGGGTCGCCGTCCTCGTCTTGAGACATGCTTTCCTTTCAATATTTCGACGGCCTTGTCTATAGACAAATCCTCCATACTAACGCCCTGTGAAAGACGACAGCAAGGATCTCTCACATCTCATGACTGTCGGATACAAATGACGTGATGCATCACTCTTTGAGGAGTTAAAACTGAAGATAAACGATCTCAACAGTGAGTGCAGTGCGTTACATGAAATTCTTACTTGTGGAATAGATGCAATAATTGCACGATGCCGCAAAAAGAAACCAAACTTTCCAATGCTGACAATAATCGGCGTCCCTTCCGCAGGATGTTTTCCCTGTCAAACAAGTATCCAGTAAGCAAGAAATTAAATGTCTACAGAAATTCTTACATCAAACCAGATGATCGGTACGCCAACATATTTGACAAGAATACTTACCAACTCACGGGGATAGCTCAGTAACTCCAATGCTTTCTGTAAAGTCACTCCTTCTGATTTGACACCCTGTGAATGCATGAAAAAAAAACCAAACAAAAAAAAACGAAAAGAATTTTTAATACAAATTCTATGTAGACTGAAAGAAATGAGGAATTCGATGGATGTGACTCTCGAGGATTAAAACAACATAGACGACATCATGCCTTGGGTAATGTCGTTCGACGAGGTTTCTGCTTTTTAGAAGCTTCTCCAAGTTGCACATATGCTCCATACGGCCCCACCCTCATCAACACCTAAGAACAAAGTTCAAGGTCTTATTTAACATCTACATCGCACATTTCTTTTGACCAATTTCAATCATACCATCCTGACAAAAATATCATCGGTCGTACCCACACATATAATCCAGCATATCTCACTTGAACATTGACACAAGCAGGAACGTCGCACTTTCAAAAAATACCTGCAGTTGAGTGGCTGGATCCACACCAAGGACCTTAGCAGGACGTGCTATGTTAGACCACTGAGCAACTGGTGCTTCGGAATCTTCGTCATTACTAGTTTCTTCTTCCTCGCCAGATATCATGCTAGCTTTGAATCTGTATTGTAAAGACGTGCAAAAGATCATTACAATAACACAATTGAATGTGTTTGCACAAAAGCAAGAATAGCTCGTAGCGTGATAAGCTTGAAGCAAGCACGTAATAAAATAGAAAAACAAACTAGAGAGGTACAAAAAACGTGTTTCAGAGCACAACCTTGGAGATGAAAATCTAGAGCAAGATGAAAGGTATCCAAGGAACATCTTACTGTATTCAAGAGATGCAACTAACTAAGCAACGTTTTGGAGACAATAAGAACAAAGATCTAATTCAGGTTTGAAAGAGATGCATACAGGCAATCAGGATAACGAGAGCATCCAAAAAAATAACCGGCTCCAAATCGACTCAGCTTTACAGACACCTTTCCTTCCTTGCAGCTGACACGATTCCATTTCAAGATACCACATTCATCAATCAGTGTTCGAAGGACAGCAAAGGGAAACATATTTACTCAAAACAACTGATGCGGAAACACTAATTACGATTGCAGTAGATACTCTTGATAGAACTGAGTAGCAAACTCATTTATCTGCAAAATTGAAAGGCAAAAGCAATATCGAACAGGGTTAAAAACCAGCTGTAGCTTACCTTGGGCAGATTCTGTCCCCAGCTCCTGGACCTGTTGATGGAAAGAACTGTTTGGCAAGCACCTCTTCAAGCATCTCCACCACCTTCATATGAACAAGAAAAATAATAACGAAAAAATATTACAATGAATAGTGACCAAAGCCATGATAGAAAGCCATATACTGGTAGAAAGTGCAGTGCCAAGAGATTAATAACATGAACAGAACCTTCTCAACAGGAACTTTCATAGCATCCAGAACGTTTCCATGAAATCCAGGCCAGAATTCACGCAACAAATCCTTCCAAAGTGCATTTCCTGCTGATACGTCATCGAGCTGTCCCACCAAAACCAATCCAGTTTGTGAGATTCCTCACAGTACAGCATCAAATGGGAATTCAATGACTTTCGTTAAACGCACGAAATGACGACAGCTTGCAGACACAATGCCAATATCTCAACTTGTGCAGTTGGTTACTGAAAACAAACTTCATTCTAACAGCACAAGTTAAGTAGTACAGGAGATCTTGTACGGCTATCTCGCAAGATCAACACCATCTAGAAAAGTCACTAGTGACATAAGTGACCATTCTGGCGTATCAAAGACATCACGTAGCAATCTAGATAAAGTAGATATACTAATTTGAATCAAATATATGCAAACCAGAGGGAATTCCAGTAAATTCTAAATTTTGTTTATATCTATTAACAACATTTACAAGTTGATCAAAACCATACCTTGCTCTCCATGTTGGCAGTGAAAGCTAAGTCCGAGAACTCTGGAAAATAATGCATTAGGAATGCAGAGACCTGCACACTTCATTTCATTAGTTGGAAGGTCTAAAAAACGAGCTACAATGTTGTGAGTAAAAGAAAATACACAAAAATCTAGGAATTGATGTACTTGAGTATCAAAGTTATTAAAACCACTTTGCATTTTTGTTTCATTTAGAAAAAAGTTAGACATCAAACTTTCATTGCTTACCATGCGCCCCCGTGTCTCAGGAAAGATCCGACGTTTATCTATTCCCACATAGTTCCTCAGCTGTGCAACAAATCAGGCCGTACTTCGTAAAAAATAGCACATATTTCACGGGTGATAAGAGAATATCAGAAAAGTGACACAAATACATCGAGGCAAGAGAAGCGATCGCCAAACGCAACTGTAAAGATGCAGCAGATATTAGATCCACATGGTGAAAATACTTGAAGCAACTCGTTTAGATGCACTTTTATTCGCTAATCCATTAACCTTGCAGTCTACTCCGTATTCTCTTTATATCATACTTAATGCGAGGTAGTTGAAAGTGGAACAAAAAAAAATTTCAGCTATCAATATTTCAAGAGACTCTTGTAAGCATTTGACTGAATTGAAAGGAACAT
The DNA here is from genome assembly GCA_036785485.1 of Physcomitrellopsis africana. Lineage (NCBI taxonomy): Eukaryota > Viridiplantae > Streptophyta > Bryopsida > Funariales > Funariaceae > Physcomitrellopsis > Physcomitrellopsis africana. Next base: position 47,289 of record JAWRVF010000760.1, read on the forward strand.
GCATGTTCTATAATTATAATTACGGCTGCATAGGGAAACAATCTTTTCTGAAGGTGCAGATGAAACGTCGACTCAAGCGAGGTGCAACATCAGATGGCATGATCAGAGGACCTCCCATAAAACATGACGACATATCTATTGCAAACCTGTAAGACTTCAAGACCAGTCAAAAGGACAATACCTGTAAAGTTCGTAGAGTAGGAGCATATGTTGATGGACGACCAATGCCAAGCTCTTCCAAACGCTTTACCTATACATTTTCGTGAAGAATAAGCTCTTTAACCTCCCCAAATCAAGATTATGAAACCTCAAAAAATTACACCAAGCGCATTCTCATGGATACATTTTCAACATGCCCTTTCCAGGTACCATGCACCCATTTATCTACAGCTCAACTTAAAATCTACATTGACATATTTAGATGAATTATCGTCTATGTCAAAGCCAATCCATGAAAGTAAAACTCGGCTCACTTACTAAGGTTCCTTCTGAGAATCGAGGTGGCGGCTCTGTGAAGTGTTGAATTGGTCGAACTTCGGAAAGCATTAACGAATTCCCTGCCTTTTCTATCACACAAAGTCCGCTGAATGACTACACTTGCACAATTTAACTTGATTGACTATCATAAGATCAAACTAATTCAATGAAAACGACTAAAATCCTTTACGGGTGTTTCATTTTGCCACCTCAAGTTGATCCAAATCTGAGACAGGTCCACTGGTGTCATCATCTTGAAATTTCTCTGTAAATTTCCCAAGTGCTTCCGTGTCCTGTGCATGAAGAAAGCCAACCCAAGTGCTCCATATCGTTACCTCATTGTCCAATCTAAAAGGACAAAACCCAAAATCTGACAACACGAATCAAATGACCTCAACTAACCCAATCACAAGAGCTGAGAATTTAGTACTCTGATACCCAAAATATCAACTTTACAACAAAACACCCCACTTGCGGTGGGTTAAGTTAAGAACTGTCTTATTGAGAGAAAATGAGTAAGAGCTTCTAACCTTGTAAACAACAAGAAATCCAGGAAATGAAATAGAGGAGCTACTAGCACGTAGCTGCACATTCTGATGATCATCCACTACATCAACAGAGACCTGTACATCACCCGATATGATTTTCTCTGTCAATAAAACCAACATAAATGTGCTGCTAATCCTCCTTATTGGGCATGATAATAAAATTACAACGTCTACTATAACATACCTTGCAGACATAAAAAGATACTTAAACCAACTATAGAATATCAAAAACAAACATTCCGTGCAGCATTGCAAAACATCGAAGCAAGAAATTAGTATATTTGATACTCCGCTAACGTTCTTCAGCACAAGAAGCAAGATGAATTTGTTCAATATTATGCACTAACATACACACAACTAAAATGGACTCGATGCGACATAATATGCAGCAATCAGACCTGGCGGGATACAGCAGGCTCGAGCTGGCACGCCACAGTGCGAGCCCATATGAGAGAGTAAAGTTGCAAAGCATCCTCCTCCAAGACATTGGCTACAGATGCTGCACCCACAAGATAAATCTTCTTAAAGATTTCATTTCAAGATCATCTAATTAAGTGTAAACCTCTGGATACAAGGACCCCGTGTTGAATGAGGATGAATCAGGCATGCTTCACAAATCTGAAATGAAATACTCGGCATCTCTCATTCAACTATAATGGCCTCGTCGTAAAAATTAGGTTTTCCATATTTCCCCATTCAAGTATTAATAATGGTATTTTCATAAGACGATAATGATTGATGGGCTTCCAAACTCTTGTTGGTTACCGATGGACTTGAAGCTGTAACTAAATCTGCTGAGGAAAATGTAGATACAAAGGATAGAAAATGATATAAGCTTACACGGCAGGCGAAAGATATCAGTTGGTCGAATAGCCTCATGAGCTTCTTGTGCGTTTTTCACTTTAGATACGAACACTCGTTTTTCGGCGGGAACGTAATCTTCTCCATACCTGTAGCACGATGAATTATCATGTCTTCAATCACAATCTACCCATTCAAACACATAATACACCCCTTACAAGTCTGAATAAGAGAGTAAAATCTACAAATGGATCGTGGTGAACAATCCAGGAAGCGCATCCAGCAAGAGTTAAGAAAACCAACACCAATCAGGCAGGAAAAGACAGTCACAATCATTTCTAGGTAACATCAACTTCAACAATATTAAAGCCATTATTTACAAAATTTGATGAAAAAAAGCTTTAGCAAAAAAGCAGAACTTACAGAAAACTGAAACGTATACAGATCTAAAACAGTAAGCTTGTAAGATACATACCTGGTGCCAATCAGTAACCTTATGCTCTCCAATGCATCTGGTGATATCTAATCTCAAATCCACGACAACTCCTTCGTAAATTAACGTTAAAAGACCACGTAAATTGCAGGTGAAATGAATGTCCACGCAAGCATCACGTGCAAGTAAAAATAGATTCCTTGTGTGAAGATATTCCTAACAACACAACAAGGTTCAACGTACCTGAACACCATCGGTACGCATGTACGTAATGAGTCCTGTTTGCTCATCATTGTTGAGCTTCACACCTTCGTATAACTGCTGAGCTATCTGCGAACACGATCAGATTTAATCAACCAACTAATCTACACGATTTGGTTGAGAAGAAATAGAAAAGGGTGAGAACAGAGACAAAGTATTACACTCAAACGTCATGGCGCAACAGTGATCAAAGAAAGGTGCACCCCGTTCAGAAACATATCCAAGTTAAATTACTGGCGCATCAAGACTTAAAAATCTTACGCCATTTAATTGGATCGTTTCAGCACACAACTCAGTGATCGAGTTCGACTATTTAAGCGAAGTGCTATATGCTATACCCTTATCGGCATCACAGGGTTCTGATTTTTTATCTAGAAGTTACGAAAGTAGCAACAATTATACTCAAATTCAAAGGTGTAAAGGTGAGCAGAGGTTTAGCGACAGAAGACGTCTTACCACCAGGTGTAAAACAAAGACGGAAAGAATAAAGCCAACACGCATTACTGTAACTAAAAGCGAACCTAGCAGAACGATTGCTACGGTCTAGGAAACTTACAGACATAGTGCGAGTTGGCCCATAACCCAGCTTAGCAGAAGCATCTTGTTGTAATGTGGAGGTAATGTAAGGGGCTACAGGGTTGCGACGAATAAGTCTCTTTTTCACACTTCCAACGCGCAGCTTGGCTTCTGAAACCTTTTTGGAAGCAGAACTAGCATCCAACTCATTATTGAGAGAAAATTGGTCAAGTTTCTCTCCATTTAAGTGAGTCAAGCGAGCAGACATTGTACTTCGAGCTCCATCTTTGCTCAATTGAGCTTCTACACTCCAGTATTCTCTGGACTGAAATGTTTCGTTCTCCTGCTCTCTGTCACAGATTAGACGGAGAGCAGCCGATTGCACACGTCCGGCAGACTTGCTGCCCGGCAGCTTGCGCCAGAGAACAGGGGACAGATTGAAGCCGATCAGATAGTCCAATGCCCGACGCGCAAGGTATGCATTTACCAATGTTTCACTCACGTCTCTGGGAGACTCCATGGCCCTTGTCACTGCTGTCTTTGTGATCTCATGAAATACCACCCGTTTCACTTCTATTCCTTTCTTCAACGCTCCCTCCATCGTCAACATTTCCAACACATGCCAAGCAATCGCCTCGCCTTCCCTGTCCGGATCAGATGCCAGAACCAACACCTGTGCTCTAAACCCCCAAAACGCACACACGAATGAACGCAAACAGATACATCAATTCGAGCACATAGAACACCAAAAACAAAACACACACACAACAGATCAAATTACGGAACCAAGATATGGCATTATCAGGATAAGTGTCCAACCCTTTCAAAGCAGATTTGATGGAATTGATGTGAGGACGCGCAGTGGTAGGGATCTCCCATAGCATGTTGAAGTCATCATCCGGCCGGACTGACCCTGCTCGTGCAGCAAGATCCCGCACATGTCCATAGCTGGGCAATACAGCATACCCAGGGCCAAGGTATTTAGTGATCGTTTTAGCTTTGCTGGGTGATTCCACCACCACCACAGACTTCTTCACATCTTCTCTCGCAGCAGCTACTACACCTCCAGTTCTCTTTTCCTTCAATTCTCCACTGCCGATGCCCCAGCCGGGATTCCTGTCCACTGGTGTGGAAACACCCCCGAACTGCCTGGAAGAACTTAAACCCTAAACCCTTCCAATTTATCAGCGCCACCAACACCAAAAGTCACCATCCTATCAATCTTTATTTGTATTGTTTCTAATTCCATTGTCATCGCCCGCAATTACAAGTTAAAAAGACCAATACCCCACACAAATTTACAACCAGCACTATGAGGTACACCTTGTTGACCTCGACACAATCACTCCTAACCCAACAAAAAATTCCATAACTCAAAATCCCAACCTGCAGGTCGATATTCCAGAGCACCCTTCTCTCCAGGGAAATAAAGCAGTGATTCCCAGCTCTCGCGATACGGCGATTGGGAGCACAGAGCTCCCATATTGCGCCAGGCACGCCATACCGCCTGGTGGCAGCCATTGTGGACGACACCACCCGCGACGCCCAACTCATGGAACAAGTAGCTCCCCTGCTCCGAAATCAGGTTACCAAGCTGCAAACCTTCGCCTCAAATTCCTCCCACTCCATCCACTCGCCCCCTACCAGCACTGCACTTCCGCATCCTTCTTCACAAATCCCACACTCACTCGTCCACCTGCACCATCCTTGTCAGAAAAAAGACACTGACGATGCAGACTACAGTTGGGGCGGGGATCGTCGGAAGTAAAGAGCTGAAAGAAGGTGACTGGGGATTGATGATGCCGGAGTTGGGTTTGGAGATCCGCTGCATCGACCCTCTCCGAAGCGGCAGCCGGAGTGGCAGCCCTTCAACCCTGGCTGGCGATGGTGGCGACGCAGACTCACGCGGCCCTTTGCAGCGGGGCCTGGTCCGGGGTCTTCAGTATCGGCGTCTGTTTTGCGGTCTTAGGTATGGGCCGGGTCGGCGGTCTAACAACAATGGGTTTTTAGAATTAAGTCAGGGATGGCACAAGATACTAGAATTAAGGGTGTATTGGTTATTAAATAATTCAAAACAAAATAAGCGGTATTCTTCTTGCGAAAATGAACAGCGGAAAGAGATAAAATAAAAGTCACTTCTAGAATTTCCGTTGTTTCCAGTGACAAATATGTGTATAGTAAATTTCGGATCATGTCATTTTAGTTTCATGTAATTTAATTTCAAATCAGTAACCGAAATTCATGCAAATTATTTCAGTTCTTAAAATAATATATCTATAACAGGAGATAGAAAACATACTTCAGCTATATTGTATTTATAAAAGCATCGCAATTACATGATAGAAAAACTTGTGTTCACAGTACATAAGGGGAAAAAGAGACACACACACACACACACATATATATATATATATATATATATATATATGCTAAAAATATTAAATAAATAACTATTATCACATAAAAAATAAAAATATTTGAAAATTTTATTCAGATGCTTAAATTTTGATCACTATTTTGCATTAAAAATAAAATCTTCAAAAATAAAATAAGAAGTTTTATATTTAAAAGCAAAAAAATTCTATAAATAATTTCATTGGATAGGTTTTCTTTTTATTTACTAAAATTGACTTATATATAATTTTTATTATTATATATATATATATATATTTAATAGGATATTAGATTTATCAATTTAATTTTATAAGTTAAAATTTAATAATAGTATTTTTTCAAAAAAGCAATTGAATTGAAATTTAAAAGTTTAAATTCTATTGTAAGTTACTAATACATTTTAAATAAAATAATATTACATTGTTTTAAAAAAAGTTGATTTTTTAATTTTTTTAATCAACAAGGACCTTAGTATTCTTAGTCAATATATACTTTAATTTTTAGAATCTTGTATATATATATATATATATATATATGATCTTAAAATCTTTAAATCATATATTAAGAAACAACTATAATATTGTTGGTCCCTTTAAAAGAGCATAAACATAGCTTCAACTATATTGCACAACAATTGAATATTCCATTGTATTCATATTTTATTTGAATGACTAAGTAGGCACAACAATTGAATATTCTATTATATTCATATTTTATTTGAATGACTAAGTAGGCACAACAATACTAAAAGATACTTAGTAAGTAGATTGTTGTTTTGTTTTTGTGATAAATAAACATATTGGTGGTACAAATTAGAATTATCTCTCTATGAAAGCTTGCAACCAAGATGATAACATACACTAATTGGATTAAATTTGCATAGATTACATTTAAAGGTATTTTGGAGGAGTTTTTTAAACATACTTTATAGATGGCACTCAAACTAAGGTAGGTTTTGGAAATAAATCTAAATAATTATAGTAGAAAAAAACCAAGTTTTGTATTGCACTTAATTTTAAAAAAGACTAAGAGTTGGAAAATTTAGAAACAAATCTTGTAACTAATTAGAAAAAAAATATTTTTATAAATTATAACAATCCATTAACTAGGTATTGGTTTTATTTGTCAACTTCCTATTGCATAAGAAATGTATTGTTCTATTAAAGTCTAGATTAAGACCAAATACAAGGATGAACAAAAAAATGAACTATTATAATAAAAGCATTAGCAGAATTAAGGTTGAAACACTATCAGCACTTATGAAAGATATAATGATACAATCAAAGATTCAACAAAGAATCAATATATAAGCGGTTGATCAAGAAGGCTTCATAGTAGTTTAATACAAGAAAAGACATATAAAAAAGGAATTGGCAAGAAAAATTGCTAGTATTGAAAGAAACATAAATGAATTTGATTTATAAAGGAGAAAAAAAATTGAACAATTAAAAAAATAATATTTACAATCATTATTGCAAAAAGGTTCATATGGCAAATTGATGCAAAAAAAAAAAAAAAAAAAAAAAAAAAAAATAGATACTATTAATTCCATAAGTGGCAATTTTATATTAGTATCAACTATATCCATTTCCATCAAGAGAATAAAAATTTAATAAAACAATATTGTAGGAGGATATAAGAAAATCAAGAATTCAAATCTAACATTGATTAGAGAATAACTCCAATATTGCCTCAAGACTTGTATTTAATTTAGATAGAAGAGCAAACAAAAGATTTCATAATTTTCAATACAACGAATTTAAGTAATGTAGCAAGAATAGGATCTCTATAATACATTAGCAATATTAATCTAAGTAATATATTTAAAACAAGATTCATACAACAAATCAACAACAACAATCTAAATAATATATTCAAAACAAGATCTGTACAATAAATTGATAACATCAAAGAATAAATATTTCCAAAGAGAATTAAACCAATAACAATTTGTTAAAGTAAAAATATCAATTTAAAACAAATAAATCAATAATTACCTAATAACTAGACTTATACTCCACTTAGACAACACTTACTATATAACAAAATAGAATATACAATAATATCATCATTAATCACATCTTATGATAGATATGAGAATTCTATTCTATCAACCTATTGAAAGAATTAATTTTGGTATAAGTCAAAATGGATTAGCAACATAAATTTGTATTTAAGCTCTAATATGAATAAATTAAATTAAAATAAAAATAATTTTTTTTACATAGATTGAAGGAAGTAACAATTTGCATACATATTAAATTTTAATTTTTTTATATTCAAATATCATTCTTTAAACCTACAAATTAACAAATAATAATACAAAAGCATTGTCATGTTATAATATGATTTTAGGATGAAAGAACAAAAGAAGATCCATATATTATCGAAGAGCTTAATTGAAAACTTAGTAACAAATTTTTTTTAGAAATCATAGGCAAAAGATAGAATGTAGTATAAAAGCTATATCTATGCTATATTTTTTTGGAAAAAAGGCTTCTACTTATTTTATAGGACCATAAATAAGACAAAATAAGGTAGATTAGAAAAAATAATAATATAGGCATCTTTAAGTAAAAGTAAAGAATATCTTTCAGCAAAAATTATCTAAAAAAATTGTAGAATGATACTTTGAGAGGATTAATTATGAACCAGGGTCAAAACCAGACCCTAGGACACAAAATCGCATGCCTATAACAAATAAAAAGATTCTTTTGTTGATTAGAGAGTAGATTATGAGAGCAGACTTAATAGAGTTTATTTGAGCATTGGTTTCAATGATTTGAGTAGATAATGACTCTCTAAGAGCTTTACTAAGTTAGGGTTGTTTTAATGGCTTTGGTTTTTGTGAAATAAAAAGGATTTACATTTTAGAGAATTGTATGCATTTTGTACGAGATTTATAGTTTAAACTTTGTAGATTTGTAAATATAATTATGTTGAATGTATTTTATAAAGCTTAGGTTAAATATATGGTTAAATTAAAGCATATCAAAATTCAAGTAGATTAGGGTTTCATAAATTGGATTTTGAAGATCAATGAGGAATTCTAGGATTTTGAGTAATCTCCCAATTGGATTAAAATGAATTTTTTTGAGCTAATATTTGACTTATTTTTTAAAATTTATGAAAATTTTAGAGTAAGTGAATGGTGCAAAAATAAGCTATTAACATTGGAAGATTAACATCAAGATTAGAAAATGAAGATGGTTGACATCCAAATGTATTAGGAGCTTTTTCTCCCATTTTGTAAGTTTTATTCTCTTCAAATTTTGTGTCCTCATTGTCAACTAATAGATTGAGAAGTGATTTTTAAAAAAAAAAAAAGATCAATTATTAATTTAATAGTTATTAAGATTTTAAGTCTATTATAGGACTTGATTAGAATTTACTTATGATATCTTTAGGATTTCATTAGAATTTATTTAGGATTTTTTAGGATTTATTTAGGATTGGTTAGAATTTGATCAAGATTTGAATATGATTTACTTAAAATATCTTTAAGATTCTTTTAGAATTTTTTAGGATTTATTTAGAGTTTCTTTAGGATTTCATTAGAATTTGTTAGGATTCACTTAAGATTGGTTAAGATTGTATTAATATTTATTTAGAATTTGATTAAGATTCAATTATAATTTCTTTAGGATTTCTTTGAGATTTTTTAATAATTTCTTTATGATTTCTTTAGGAATTTTTAAGATTTTTTTAAAGATTTTTTAAAGATTCTCTATGATTATTTTAGAATATTTTTATGATTTTTATAGAATTTCTTTAAGATTCTTTATGATTTCTTTAGGATTTTTTTAAGAATTTTTTAGAATTTTTTTAGGTTCAATTGGAGTTTATTTAGGATTTCATTAGGAGGATTAAGTTCTTAATTAGTTACAAAATATAACTTTACCTTCTACAATTAAGTATCCAATATATTTTTAAACAAGATGACACGTAATATAATAGTATAATACTAAACATATTGTAGGGCAAAATACCTAGGATCTTATTTAGAATTCTTTTGATCTAAAATCCTATATTAGAATGTGATCTAAGAAACAAACAAATTTTAGTCATAGAAATAGCTTTAGATACACCAATTGTTAATTATAAATCTAAATTAATGTTAACCATTGGCAAGCTCAATTACTTTTTTAAAATTGATTATCACATTTAATCTTTCTTAAAGCTATCTTATCAAGCCAATATATCTCTTAGACTAAGATATCAATCCTTAATCACTTTGGAGATGACTCATGATAAGAAAGATCCACTATCTTTTATATATCTATCTCTATTAGTTGATGCCACAAATATAAGATATGCAACATCTTTTTGGGACGAGTACTAATCTACATTCTTTAAGGCATTCCTATTACTTCTAAAGAAAATGGATATGGCATATTTATGACAATTCCTATCTTATAGATGTTTTATTCATCCACACTAATATAGAACCTATGAGATATAATATAATCAAAGCAAAAGATATCATTTGCAAGCACCTACTCCAAATACAATAATATTTGTATATGTCAATCTCAACACACATGTTTATCTTTTAATTTCTTCATTGGTTTGAATAACATAGCTTGAGAGAATTTACTTGATTCTAAGGTTGTTCATAATTCTATAAAGTTATTGCTTGCTAATTTTTTAAATTTATATATATATATTATACATCTTCAAGAAAGAACTAGATCTCTAAGAAGGTAATTGCTAAGTGGCTCAAGATGCATTCTTTTTCTACTATACTCTTTATAAATCCAAAAATCATGTCATATAATTATTTGTAGATTAAAAAATCCACCTAAAGTCAAAGTTATAAAGTTATATTTAAAGCATCTTTCTAAAATGTGATATTTTATTTATTCAAAAATATAAATTATATTATTTATGGATACAAGGATTGATGAATATGCAATGGTCAAACATTAGTTTTTTTTAGAAGTTATTTCAAGATATATAAATAATCATAATAGTGTTCGAGCAAATGGTATATATATATTAATTTTTCTGTTCATTAAATATTTAGTAGTCAATTATAGATTATTTATAAACAAAAAGACTCTATAGATTATTTTCAAGGTTTATTAGATAAATCATTAGACTTAATCAACATTTATACCTCTAAAATATATAAGAAAGAAATAAGATGTGGCTTGACTTATGTAATAAGTTATATTATGATATTCTATTAATATTAGATAGAAATTAGAAATAGTTAAAAATACAAGAAATTAATCTATATTTTATAGGTTAGTTAGATTAGATAGATATAATTTAAATAAAAATAACTTAGAAGTAGAACAAATCTTAAAACATAAAATTAGGAAAGGCACAAATTTATTGGATGACTTTTCTATTGAAATGTCAATCTAATTACAAAAATTTCTACCTATAAAATCTAATTATAAGATAAATATGTTCTATATGAATGATTTATAAGCTATTCAATAAGTAAAAAAAATATAGACTAAACTAAGTCAAAGATTTTTATTTTATGTTAGATTTTAATTATTTATAAGGTTCAAGAGGGCTTTTTATAAAGAATATGCTTTTTAGAGGGATAGATAACATCTAGAACTTCAAAAAATGGTACTAGAAGCTCATCAAAAATTACAATGCCATCTTTACAATTCATCAATACAAACAACTTTTGAAAGGATACAAACTAAACTAATTCAATATAAAGAGTAGAAGTAAGAATGCCAAAGAATGACAACATGTATTAGATAAAGAACTTTTGGAGAAAGTAATGCTAAATAATTCTTAAATGTTGTTAATATAAGACACCTTAGAATTGCAAAATCAACATGGCATTAAAATAAAGAATCCACATGACTTAAAAAAATTCTATCATGATTTTTGTGCTAACTTGTATAAAAAAAATAACCTTCAACTTTAGCAAAATTAGAGGTCTTAATTTTATTATTAAATATTATTTCTAGTAAAATTATTATCTTTATGAATAAATGATTGATTTATCCTTTTAGTTTCAATAAACTAGAAAAAATCATTAATGAAATGAAGACTAATAAACTTTTAAGTCTTGATGGTATTAGTATTGAATTATTTAAAATATTTTGAAATATCATAAAAAAAGATTATATTCAAATAATTAACTAAGGTATCTAAAACAATTTTTTTTTTTTTTTTTTTTTTTTTTTTTTTTCATAAGAGAAATCAAAAGGCAATTTAATATCCATAACATTATTAAATATATTATACAATTGTATAAAAAACTACTTCAAAAAATATTATAATCAATTCTAACAAAGATAATTCACCTAAATTAAGTAACCTTCTTATTGCTTAGGTTTAAATTTGATAATGTCTTAATCATCTAAGAAACCACCAATTGGGCAGAAATTTCAAATAGAACTTTATATTTGAAGCAAATCTATTATTTAATTGACAAGATACATAATTTAGATTGTATGCTTGTTAGGAAGCAATGCTCATTTGGCTCATAGGGCATAAAAGGGTGGTTGTGAATGCATGGCAAAGTCAATCTAATTCCAACATAGATACATACAATCTTTTATATACTTTCTTCTATTACAAAATTATTCTACACAAATTTTAGAAATATAAACAAGCTCAAAAAAGTTAGGATTGGATTGTATCTCTTTTATATAAGCTTAGTTCTAATTCCAAGAAATAGGATTCTTAGAAAGTTTTTCTTATAAACAAGCTATATTTTTAAGTATTCTATCACTAAGACTCAACAACCTCCATACCATGTGATTATGATAGGAAGGACTATGTTGGATTTAAAAATTAAAAAAAAACGAAGAAAGAAAGAGATAGAAGTATAAAATAACCTCCATACTAGAAAAATGATATGGTTGGACTTAGTTGAATATAGTCAAATTCTATAATAAGGAACTTGCAAAAAGAAAAGAAAAAAACTACCAAATAAAAAAAATAAAAATTCTCAAAAGATGGAAAAACATTTAGAAGACAAGAAATATGATTAGAATGAGATCCAATTTACAAATCAAATAGAACTTAAAAGTGCTGTAATACAACATGATAATCCATGATAAAATAGATAAATAGTATATATTAATTTTCTACATTAGTTTGGTTGTTTTTACATCCATTTAAAACATGTGTTAAAATGTAGGTTTTCAACTGCGCTCTAATCTCTTAATTTAATCAAATCATTGGGTATACTCCGTTTTGTGTCAAAAAATAGAAAGAAAAGAATGTACATCAGACAAACATCACTCCCAAACGTCACTCCCAGAATGCAGAAATCATCCAAGTCGGGGCTCTATCACCGTGTCTGGGCCTTCCTTCCCCCGCGTCAGCTCCGGACAGTCAAGCTTGAAACAGGGAACACTATATTTCGCCAACACAAGGACGAAGTCACAATTCCTGGAACATTCTTCTCGACGAAAGCTTGATGCGTCCACATATTTCATTCGTTCATACATTTGTTCGTTCGCTTCGGCACGTTCCGTCCAGGTTTCGTTAACGGAGGATGTTGGATTCCAAACGGGGGATGCTTTGTTTGTTTGATGTCCTCGCACTGTTTCGTCTTCAGCTGGTGTGGTTTTGAGGATCGGGTGTGCATTTCACCGATGACCTAAATCTCCACCCAACCCATCTCCTCGTCTTGCTTCTCTAGTGTTGTATGTTTCCGCTGATTTCACACGTCTTTTCGTTAACTTGCGACAGAGAAGAGAACGGAGGGGCTGTGGATATGGCCATGGCCAATGTGTCGCGCATCTTTCAGACTTTCATGGCTAGGTTCTTATCTCAAGGCCCTTTCCCTTTCCAACATGCGCTTAGACTTAATTAATTAGGCTCTCTTCAAAAGGCATGAGCTCGATATGTTTTGCAAGCCATCGCAATGTTGTTTTTCGTCTGAATTTGCGGCCTTACCGAAGCGGTTGGAGTAGGGGGCATTGAGCATCGCACACGATGACAATCATTTCGTCGTGCTTAATGGAACAGATGGTTCGTTTCATCATATTTTGCTGTTTCATGTATGGAAGGTTATGCTACAGAACTAAGTGAATTTGCAAAGGCTTTGAATATAGAGGAGGTCGCATTAATAGGGCAATGAGAGGGGTACGAAACTGATAGATTTCCGCTTCTTTCAATTCGTGAGATATTCTCTGAGATTACCCGTGGGTATGTGTTTGGCTGGAACTCAGAGTGGTGTCTCTGGAAGATATGACGAAGCTAAGCAGCCAAATGCTGGCGGTCTTTCAGCAAGAGCTCGGTAATGCACTTTTCTCCACAAGCCGTAAATTTCAGTTGCTAATTTGAAGTCTGCTTAACCCTCAGCTGCTTTGATTGTAGCTTACAAAGATCAAGGATGGCTGTTGTAACGCAGAAATGTTTCGTAGATCGTCACTAAATAACTCAAGCGTGTTGACACAAGTGCTGGCGAGCCAGCCCAGTGAGCGTTTAGTTGCGTATCAGGAGGCAGGGTACCGTCATTGTCACACCGATCATGCCGTGCTGGTCAAGTGTACTTGTTCATCCCTGTCTTCCCTGTCTCTGGTTAGATTGCCATTGGAATGCCACAGGATTGCCATGCGACAATCAACCCGCGCTTGTCTAAATATATTTGAACCTCTTTCAGATACTATATATATTTTTTAAAGATATTTTTTCTCTTCATTATCCCCGCCTATCCGACTCCCGCGTCTTGTTGATGAGAACTTGTTGCTTGCACTTTGAAGAACTGGCAGTGGACAATGCGCTCAAGGGCCTTCAAAACCACGTCCAGCAAGGTACTCTCTTGGTGAAGCGCCTTATGTTGCATGATCTCCAGGGTTTGTCGAGTTCAGTGTTGGATTGAAAAGGGTTTTTACACGAGTTGTAAGTGAGCTCGTATGTATTGTTTTCCTTGATCCTTGGTTACTGTGGTCGATTGCAGCACGCGGAGTCATGGAGGAGATTCAAGGCTTGCTGGGAGAAGCTAATGGAATCATGCACGAAGATTTGAGTGCGCGCTTGAACAACGTTGCATTGATAGATGAGGAGGGGAGCTCCGAACCTGCACAAGAAGCTGATGTTGGACAAGGAGCTGGATGCCATGAACAAGTAAACGCCTTACCTTAACATTGACTTTGCCCACTTCTTCTTTGATGAAAATGAAGCATGCTGGAAGCCTTCGAAATTTTTATGGCTTGAACTACGGTGTCATGTTCATGCTTACAATGTGCATCCTTTTTTTCTTTTTTTTTCTACAGGTAACCTCCCTGAAAACTAAAGTACGTCAGCTATTCACCCCAGACTACGTGACGACAATGGCAGCCATTTATACCATGCTACAACAAGACTTCACCATGCAGGTCTCGTAAATCCACTTGGACAGATTATTTTCCTCAGTATATTATCAACCACGGCCTTGCTTACTTATACCCGCTCCTAGTCATGTCTGTAGCTACTATGATGAAGTATTCCGGTGCTGTTCAAAATGCTACCAACTTTATCTAATACTTTCTAACAAGGGGTGGGATTGGGTGGCAAAACAGGAAAGGGTGGTGGGTACGCTCGGACTAGACTTGTCATCCGAGCTTTTACAAAATTATCAAATGATGTGGACGCTACGGCCCTTTGTGGATGAATCTGTTGTAGAAGAGGCTCTCAGTTGGACCAGACCATTCACGGGTTAGGAGGTGGGTAAGTTAGGTGGCGCCGATTTGTGATGTGTCAGGCAACTAAAGAAGCTGGTAGAACCATGCTTCCACAACGATCTCAACAAGGGAAGAAGAGTGGTAAGTATGCCCGCCTGGGACGTGTCTGTAGTGAAAGAATTTGATTAGGCGTTGAGAATTTCTGAGAGGTGTTTGTTCAGTTGGATTACGACTTTCTCGATTGACGCCTTCTTAAATATTCCACGTTCTGAGATGGTTAATGTTGTATTTTTTGAAGAAGAA
This sequence comes from Physcomitrellopsis africana, assembly GCA_036785485.1. NCBI lineage: Eukaryota > Viridiplantae > Streptophyta > Bryopsida > Funariales > Funariaceae > Physcomitrellopsis > Physcomitrellopsis africana. The sequence continues at coordinate 62,618 of JAWRVF010000760.1, forward strand.
TATGTTCCGGCGCGTGCGAATCTGAGGAAATTCAATCTGCGATGTAAACTTCAGACGTGCTGGTGGGAGGACCATCAATCTCTTGAAGTTTGGATACGTAGCTGTGACCGCTAACTCTCGATCAATTATAGCTGAAGATGAAGATCCCTGACACATTGTCTAGCACCCTGATTGGTTATCTTTGAGATTAGTGCAGCCGCTACTTAGACGCTTTAGTAGATGACTTTCTTTCTCATGTAATCAATATATAATAGACTTTTTTGTGTGCTGCAGTGGCACCGACATGAAAACTCTCAACTAAAAGAGGTGTCGTTTTGATACCTACTCGTTCTGTTTGCTGGGCTAGAACCTCACGTGTACACCGATGTTGATGCAACCTATTTCTGCAACTAAAGCGGATGTGCTTTGCCTGGCGAATGCTTCATCAGCCATTAGACGAAAACCTTAGCATTTCATCTTGTAATCAGTACTTGCAATCTGGCAATCAAAAACCGAAAACGACCAAATTTAGTTGCAATCAACCTGTGACACGCAATGGTTTTAGAATCAGATGTAGCCACAGAGGCGTCGATACCTGCGCGCATTTTGAGACAAGCAAGGCTGGTGCAGCGCAAAGAACTGATGCGAGGACACACTAGAAACCAAAATGCCTCTATTTGTAGGCAAACGTCTTTAGCATGTTGAGTGGATTGGAAGGCAACTGAAGTTGATAACTTTTCATAATCAATTGAAATTACTACGAAAGAGGTCAAATAGCCAGAGTTCCTCCATCACTGTGAAGATAAACTGAACTGGTTTGTAGAAAATAATTCTGCGAAGCTCTCCAGCACTATTTTGTGAATGTAGGCAACCAATATTGTATCCATGAGGAACTGCGTGATGAAGTATGCGACTGCTTTGAGCACATACCGTCTCGAATGTTCGCCAAATACGCGTAAAATACAATCTCATCCCGGCCTTTACAAGACGAAATGACTATTTGTGACCAAGCGTAGTCCTATGACAGCCGCGAACGACATCTCCATGCTCAATGTTCACGAGTTGAACTTGGGTTGTACTGTCGCGGAAACAAGAAGCCTATGAGCTGGTGAAATTCTTCTTCTGGTGAATGTAGGTTTCATAATTCAATTGAATCAAATTGATGATAATGCTTAAGCCCAAGTGAGCGGCGCTTGTGCTCAGGCAACTACGCTCAGCACGTAATGACCAGGAGAGGCATTTTGTGCACACGCAACCAACTGCTGCAATGTGGTTGGATTGATTTAGCCATCTACGCTAGCAAGCAGTCCTAACAATCGCAACTGAAATCAGAGCTACCTCACCGAAAGATAGCATTCAGTTATTTCCTTAACATGAGTTAGTGAGCCCAAGGTATTCAAGAGCAGGATGATCACTTATCTTCAGCTTCCCGCAATGCAAACTGTGGACACCGCGGTACAACAGAGCTATAAGATAGAAAACAGAAGAGGTGTAATGTAATGTAATTCGTTGTGGGTACATGAGGATATGTCGTTCGAGCTAATTCCCGCTCATCAGGCAGGAGATGGAAGAAGCTCTGCAGTCAGGAGCTTCAAGCACCTAAAGAACAAGGCATAATGACAAATGACGCTATTAACATCTAAGTTTAAGACAAAATTGAGCTTCAAAAATGGACAACTTCGATTGTGCAAAATGTACGCATATCCATATTTCTTGATCGAAATAAAACTATTCCCTTCCTGCGTGAAACTTTCAAACTATTGGAGCATGAAGTACGATTCAATGCTTAAAAATTAAAAACTGCTTGAAGGAGTGATTACAAAGACGCAGAAATTCATGTGAAACATGCACAGGTGTTCAAACATTGATACTTTGTAATAGGAGGCTGCAACAACCTCAATCTCAACATTCTATCAAAATGAACCACAATAGTTCATGACCCTCAAATTTGAATCTTGACACTAAAAACGAAGTGTATATTACAAGCAGCAGGTGAGTAATGGAAGGAGGTGGAGCAGCTGCAATCAACTCACGAAAACGCAGAAACTGTAAGAAATCTTTAAGAATATCAGAACATCGATTTCATGCTACCGATTGGTCACTCAGCCTTACCAAGAGCCATCATAAATTCCCCTTCACATACCAATTCGCCACCTACGTAGGCTTGACCCTCCATCTTTGCGATTCCGAACCTCTTGTTCAACTTAGTAAGCTTCATCTTCATCAGGAGGGTATCACCTGCAATGACTGGCTTGCGGAAACGCACTTTGTCTACTCCAGCGAAGAAGAACGATTCCTTTGAGCCCCCCACATCCGGCTGCAACATCACAATACCTCCTACTTGCGCCATAGCCTACTCTTGCAACCATAATGTTTTCAGCACGCACAAGAGCACACGATGTTTTCAGTATTGGCCACGGTACTTATATGAACAGAACATTAGAAACCTGCTCAGGATTCAAAATAGAACAGGGGCCAGAAAACAACCAATAGAAATGTCCACACTATTACACTATGACCTAAACCATGCGCAGTCCAATGTCACATTCATATCGAGATGTGAAAATCACTGAAATGACGCCTTACCTCTACCATGAGCACCCCAGGCATGATGGGCCGCTGGGGGAAGTGGCCAGGGAAGAAGTTGTCATTGATAGTCACATTTTTTATGGCAACAGCCGACTCCCCTGGATTGTACTCGATCACCCTGTCCACCAACAGGAACGGGAACCTGTGCGGCAGGGTATCCATGATTTGATCGATTCCCAAAGCAGCAGGGAATGCGGAGTACCTCTTCTCGATGGGAACCTCTGCCTCCTCGGATGTGGAAGTGGACGTGGGAACCTCCGCCGGCGTGGTTGTAGAGGTGGTCGTCGAGTTCCCGTCGATGGCCCCGACGATCTTCATGCTCCTCCTCGTAATACCCCCCAAAGCTTCTACGCCCCGCAATGCAACAATCTTCCGCCCGACCGCATTGCCGACGAAGAACGATGCCTTGGACACAGGGGCAATTGACGACGATGCGGCTGCGCTACAAGATAGAGCCTCGATCGCCGAGACTGCACAAATCGCCCCCGCGTTCATTGCAGCTGCTGCCATTGCTTTCAACCTTTCGAGCGGCGAATCTGAGAGACCCAACAGAATTGTAGAGGACGAACCACACGAGGATCTAAGGAGGGAGAAATGCGAAATCAGCGGAGACGGTCTGCAACAGACCCTCGAAAGGAACGAGCCAATAGGCGGAGACCCCAATCACAATTCATCCAAAAGTGATGAAACCATCAGGTTTGGGTGAATGTGAACATTGACGATGTGACGGGCCTCAATTTTATTTTATGTACAGAGATATTTTTCTTTTAAAGAATGACAGGCATTGTGAACCAGTACCCATTTTCTAATTGTTAAAGATTCATACCCATCTTTTGTCAATTTACTTCTCGTTGTCTACAGGCAACCGAATTTTTAGTAAATTGAAGCACGTCTACAGAGAAATCAATCAAGGCCGCAGTCTTCTGGGACGCGCCAAATGCATTTTGATTTCATGTAAAGCGGTGTTGTTCAGTGGTTCTGTGCCGTGATTGTAAGGTTAAGATGGCGGCAGCCTTGACATGGTGAGAATATAACTCTGTATGAGTCCGAGGGTTAGTGCTAGAGATGATGTTAACATGAGTTTTGTTGGGTGGAGAACAATTTATAGAGGGGAAGAGGAGGATCTCTGGACGTAGGATCTGCAGCTACATTCTTTGCGGGGTCAGTGTTGGTGAAGAAGACCATCGAGGCTGTGGCGGAGTGCTCTCTCTAAGCTCTTCACGTGTCTCCCTTGTGTTATGAATCTTATAACATAAAATGTGATCTCGATCATCGGCGAGTAGCGGTGAAGTCTAATCTTCTGCCTTAGAATTCTCACTGTCAACCTAATTCTCGCAGCTCCAATTGTTGCAAGTTACAAGTGAGTAGGCGATTTCAGTTTTGGATTGGGTTAAGAGTACTGTTTGATGGGCTTTCTTTGTATGCTCAATATGGAGTTGTGTTCATAGGCATCTTGAGTGATTGGTCTTATCAACAGTTGTTTTAGGTCGTCTAATTCTCTATCATTGCGACGACTCTGAATTTCAATCTGCTTACGACACAAGTCTTTCATCTTTCGTAACGGAGTTTGCAGGATTTGACCTTACCAGTTGATATATGCGTGCAGTACAAGATTCACGACGCTATGCTCCAGGTGTGTGTGTGCGCATGGGTGCAGTTCCCGAATCTTCGTCTTGCTCTTAGATACATAAATCACAGAGGCACCACGCGAGGGAGCTAGAAGCACACGGAAGATGTTGCTATTATGGGATAACTGGCTTTTTTAGTATAAATTGGCGTTGATGAAGTTTCTTGGCTAGGGTACGGAATGAAGTCAAGTGTGTTGTGGATATGGCACTTCGTGCCATTAACGGCTTTGTGAGCCTTCAAGAAGAGCTTGAGGTGCAAACATACAATGAGGTACACAATGGCTTTCTTAATCATTCCCCAATTTTTTAATGGTGAGTAGTTCCCATGGGGTTGCATATTTGGTAAGTTTGGAAAACTGATCTGATTGGTTGGTTTCGTAGTATTCTGAAAACTTTGCAAGCTGATCCAGTTACCAGGTTGCAGAGTTCCATGACGTGGCATTTCCTTACATTGTACCGCAAAGAGTTTCTTCGTGACGCCACATTGCAAATATCCAAGAATTGATGGATGTGCTTTAGTTACAGATAGCTAGATCCACGTATAACGTCCACAAAATTTTGTAATAGTAGCCTTAACTCAACCTTGACGTGAGGTTTGATGACTGTCAATGATGTCTCGCTTTTTAGAGTAGTAGACACAGGCTTATCGCCTTCAAGGCTCATGGAAGCTGGTCATTTGGTGAACATTTTTCAGAACCATTGCCAATATTCCAAAATTACAAGCTTGTGAACTAGTCACACTGGTAAGAGATGATAGTGAGATACTGCGTGGTCCTGAAACTAGCTTCTATCATGCCTGGTCTGGGGAACAACAAATTCGGGCTTTCTATCAGTTTTGTAAGTGAAGCATTCCTTACAAGAGGCCTATTATCAGTCAACCTTTCTTTCACTTAGTAAGTCCAACTAGGGTATCTAATGGAACATCTGAATACTATGTTGCCAGGGTGAAGGTTCTGAAGATGGAGACCTCCCCATGTGCACTCCCCTTCCTTTATCGGACACCTCTATTGTTGGTTTGCCAGCTCTTGCTTTAATCTTAAGATCTGCATCCTTTACTATTAAAAAAATGATAATCTTTCAGCTTACAATAACTTCTTGGTTGCTTTCACTACGCAGTAGAGTCACTTGTTTTCCAAGACAAATGCCTATCAAATCAAGAAAATTCCTAATGGTTACGTAGGCAAGGCAAGAGACATTTCAGTACATGTCACTCGCCTCAGCTAATTTCATTGCAATTTGTGTGATTTTATCAAGATGAAGGGAGCACTGACTTTTGAATGTGATATTACTGTTTGATATGAAAATCCAGGGATTTGTTTTATTTTTTATTCTTGTTTCTCTTAACCTTCAACACAGTGAGTGGTTTGAGCAAAGATGCTGGGGTTTGGGCGTTGGGGTAAGTCAGATTATAAAAAAACCCCGTGTTCGGATAGCTTTTATTTTATTTTATTTTTAATATCACGTTCTGCAGGATCCTTGATGTTCATTTAGTGGGCTCGTCTTGAAGTATCTGAAATAAGTTCACCTCGATTTTCTTCGCTGTTGGGTCTATTCCTCCTGCATAAGACTGCATAATCATAGTATCGTGAAAGAGTGGACTAGACGTAGCATGGTTACTGTATGACCAGATCTTGATTAATTTCTATTCCTGTACCTGACACGACTTGTTTTCGTTCACTTTATTTTATCTCCTGGACATGTGCATGATGCAAACCTCTATGCTATTCAGATATGTAGATGTTTACCTTAGAATGAAGAAAAGTTTGGGCGTTGCGAATTATGGCAGGATGCCTTTGATTCTTCATTGTGGTCATACAGCTATTCCAAAGAGCATGAAGCAAGTGTTGTAGATGAGATTGAGACCCTTTGTATATCAGCCCTTCTCATTGAAAGGTTGTCGACACCTACACTTTCTCTGCAAAATTTAAGCCATGTCATTGTTAGGTCGTCATAGTACATTAACTATATGATACAAGTGACTTTGACGGAGTCAATATGATATCACCAGTCATGATAGTCAAGCTTGAGTCAAATTATAGATTAAGAGACCACAAGTTGGGGATGCTAGAGTCGAGTCTTCAGATGTAGTCTCACCCTGTTTTGTCATGTTCAAAGTATCTACATCCACAGTTGGGAATTTTCAAAGTTGAAGAACAAGCATTTTTTCATCTATTTTCGGAATGAGCATGTGCAACCTTCTGGTACACATCCTCGTTGGCATGAAATTACGCATCTTGTTGATTTATGCGTTCTGTGACCCGATGCTCATGCATCTGGATGGCTACTAGATTTGGCTGGTCGTCTGACTAGTTGAACGTGAGTATGCAGTGTGCTTTGAAGCTTTGGATGCTCCAAGTGAAAGAGTAGGAAGAGCACTGGCTGCCACCAGGTAAGCTCTTCACCTTAGTTTTCCACATCGATGACCCACACGTGACTAGGGGAGAAGTGTGAACGAAGGATCCCGCTTGTTACACATACTGAGTTGCTTCCCAACACTCACACTAAGGGAGGTAGCCAGAGTAACAAGATCTCTGCTAGAACGGCGTTCAAGGCTCCCTATCCAAGATCGAATACTTCTGAGTTCCTCTATGATATAATGCTCTGGTGCCACGTGAAGATTCGGGTACTCCCCCGAATATAGTGGTCATTCTAGGGTTGAATTGTGTTAACGAAAGGCAATTGCGAAGAATTTTTTCACAGGATGTAGGATTTTATTGACTTCGACATTGGGTGACAAGAACTTCAATAATGTTACTATACTGCAAGAGAAAGAGTACATATCCACGAAAGTGGAGCGGACACCTCAATAGCTCTGCCCTTCGAAATATTAGTGACCTTGTGGTAAGATACTCTAGTTGCGACTTTAGTGTTGATAGAGACATAGCAGTTCAGGGTTGCTTGACTTGATAGAGAATCGGAAGCTTCCCTTCAGCATTCTAGTAGCTGATGCCCATTTATGAATCCCCTGTGTGCTTGACTCTGAACAATGTCAAAGACCCAAGAAGAGTTTGACTTCTGCTCCTCCTGATTATAATTTTTTTAAAAGAATACTAGCACAGTATCAATTGCTATGCTGCCAGTAGTGTAGAAGTTGTCTTTTCTGTTGTCACAACCTGTACCTATTCCTACACTATCTCCTAGTAATATGAACGTCAATCTGTAATATTCCCAACACATTTGCTGGGACTCTGGCAGATGAACTGGTTTTCTTACAAGGTACTTTTTCCACTTTGTTGGTAAACATGAAGGGGTTTTATTATACTGCAATGCCAGCCAAAAAGGGCTTTTGGCAGTGCCTCCCCCCCCACAGTCACTTGTCCCTGGTAAGTAACAGATAAGGAAGGCCCAAATTCTGCATGGTGTGACTAGTTGACCTTTGAAACAGGAGGAGAGTATCTGGATGAGAAGCATGTCCAGCCTTGCTTTCTATGGAACTTCAAGTGTTGCAGAAGGGGCCACATTGTATATTCCATTGGCTTGAAGCATGGGAAGAATATGAAGTGGGTGCACCATTTGAATCTTTTCCAGTCTAGGATAGGCTCTCCATCTGACCCAGTCTTAACTGTGGCCAGCGCTCCATGCACCCACAGGGAATCAATCATGGCACATGTGTTATGGGCTTCAATTAAAAATCATAGTCAATTGTTGCAGCAGCAAAGGTATGAGAGAGAGAGAGTATACATGTACACATTAATATAAACTAGAGTGAGCCTTACATGTGTAGTAGCACCTGACTAAGATACCCATTTTGATCCAAGCTGAAGAGTAGCTCATAACCTTGGGCTGGTGGGGTACTTGTGCAATCATGCAATTTTGGGAAAATGGCAAAAAGGAAAAATGAGACTGAAAGGACAAGACAATGAAGCCTTGATGGAGGGTAAATTATATTGGAAGGCAGTTCCTGGAAAAAGATCACAAGGAGTTGCTCCAGTACAATTCACAAAACACATGAGCTATGCCAGTGGGTTTGCATTAGGTGCCTGTTGGGACCAAGTACCAGGCTCACTCATCAACAGTGCCTGCAGCCAAAGTGAGATTTTAGTAACAGAAGTGATTGAACCTCAGCCCAAAGTGGCTCCCAAGTGCAAGTCCGTCCACAATCTACTGGAGCCACCCAGGGGAAGGATTGAAGGACCCTGATCTTTCCATTGGAGGTGGCAGAGGCCACAGAATCCATGCTTTTATGAAGAACCATCCTCCTTGACAACTTACAAAAGTAAGAAGGTGAGCAGCTTTTTTACCCCACCTCAGACACAAGGACCAATGAAAATTGGTAAACTCAGCATAGGCTCAGTACTACTGCAGCTCATGATACTATGCAACATTTCCTGCTTCTGCTTGTTTGATTTTGTTCTTATATTCATATTTATTTGTATTTTCATTTTTTTAATCTTACAAATTTTCCTCCAGAGCAGGGGGGAGGGGGGTGTTTGCACACACTCCCAAGCATAGGGCTATAATGGGAAGGCTGGGTTGCACCCCAGGTGACAAGGGCTGTAAAGCCATCCCATGAATGTGCTCTCAACCCTATTTGACAGCTCCTCTGTGGCCCTTGGAAAGCTCTCCTCATGCTTCCTTCCCTCTCCTCCCTCTGGGGCAGTCACCATGCTTCCCTCATGCTACCCTTTGTTTACTTCACCTTTCCTTGTGTTGGAATACCTGACTCTTTGCCTCCCTTCTTTGGGGTTCTGCAGCAGGGGAAATATATGGTCACCAGGGGGTGGAATGCCTGGGTTTAGGGGCATTATTCATCGTGCAATGGCCCAGCTGGAGATGAGCATACTGATTGCCATGCTTCAGAGGAAGAGGAGGAGGAGGAGTAGTAGCAGCAGCAGCAGCAGCAGCATGGTGAGGCATTCCAGAGAATTTAAGCAGCAAACTCCTGTGACCTCATGCCACCTCAACACACATGAACAGCACACTTTGTCATCTTGCTCAGGAAACACTCTTTGTGAAGAACAACAACTAGAAGACAAGCAATCATACTAAAAGCATAATAATATTAATAAGAAAATAAATGAATATGTTGTCTTGCTTGTTGGATCTCTGTATGTATTGATAACTCTGCATAACTAAGAAATTATCTAGAAATTTTATGTTATTCCAAATATGAGGTCATGCTTTTATTTTAAATTTAAATAGAACAAAAAACAAAAACAGCTACAAGTTTCAACATATGTATATATGTATATATATATATATATATATATATATATAATTTATGGCAAATTGCCAATAGAAACAGCAAATCAACAATAAAGTTGAAACAAAAGATATGTTGAAATTACGAAGAGATCCCTCATTATGTTATTTTGATATTGAAGCTTTAATAGACAAACTTGAGACATGGTTATCTTATTGCAAATAGGTGAAGTGAAATTTTGAAAACAAAAGGTTTTATTTAAGAAGTATTTTAGAGGTTCTAGTTACAAAAACTTATTTGTATAGTTGTAATGCTACAATTTAAGTGCAGTCAAGATTTTTATTTTTTATTTTTTTTTATTTTTTTAAGTGATATATATTGTTACATATTGAGAGAATAAAGTGGTGAACATTGCTATTACATTCCAATTTGTGTTTCTTTCATTTCACATGTTAATGGTTAAGTATTATATAACAGTAATGCATAGTGGAAAATGTAAACAATGGTACATAACTATTCTTAGTTTTTTTATGGAATCAATTGAAAAGCTCAAAAATTTACACTATTTTTAATTATTTAATTATTTAATTATTTAAATACATATTTACAAAAAAAAAATTCTGGTTTTATTTATTGTTCTATTTTATTTAGTACCAATTAGTGAGATTTTGAGATTTACAGACTTATGCATATAACAACCACTTAGTACATTATTTGGTATATTTCTTGAGAGTATTGTGAAATCAAACCTATCTTCTTTGAGTGTATGTATATATGAATATATATATATATATATATATATATATATATATAATTGTAATTGTAGTGTAATAAATTTTTAATGTAAAAAATATAAGAAAGAATGAAATACTATGTGAGAAGAAAAATGTAGTGAAAAAAAAAAAACTAAAAAACTAAAAAACTAAAAACATTAAATATGAAGAAAAGATAAGAAACTCTTATGATTTAATGCAAGATCTTTGAATCAACTTATTTTATTATTAAAAGTGGATACCTGCATATAAAAGGATTATCTTTTAAGTTCTACAATGCAAGATAAATTAAATCTATTTTTGTATTTTTTCTTTGAAATATATGATCAATATATATATATATATATATATGAAGAAGAGTAAAGAAAATATGATCGAAAAATGTTGTTTTATAGGATCTTTGGGAAAAAATTGGATTTTGGCTCTCAACAAGTTTGTCCATTTATTTAATTTCTCATACCATACCTTTTGTGACGAATCATAGTAGTATGCTGAAAAAGCTCATTATTGAATCTTTACAATAGTATCATTTTTATCAATCTGATTATTCAACATTTTTCATAAGTATTTGTTTCAGAGCTTAACCTTTTAAGTGAAATTATTTTCTGCATGCCATATGTATTTATAGTTTTGGTAGAACTTTCATCTTTTAATGTGCATTTGACCATCAATTACTTCATTATGGTTTATGCCAACCTACTAATTTCAATTGCTAATGCATCCATGATTTTGTTTAAACAATGGCACAAATTATAAATAAAATGACATATGTATACAAGTTTAATAAAATGTAACAAAAATCGTTTTTTTCATGTACAATCATATTTGGGTGGTGTAAAAAAAACACAATGATACCATAGGATTTGCATCAAAATTTTAAAATTCAACCATTTGAGGAATTACCAAGAAAATTGAACACATTACTATTGTCACTTTTAGATTTTACCATCAAGCATCACCATTTTTAGCCACTCAGCTTCTTGTGCAAGTTGAACCTTGTTGCATTTGTGACTCCATTTATGCGCAGTTTTAATGCATGAGTTAATGTTTGACAGCATTTTATCAACACACTCCGCACTTGTGGGAACACCCACCATAAAAATAAAAAATATGGGATGTTGCAGCTTTAGATCATACACAGCAGAGTGTGATTCTTGTAACTGTCCTCGGAGGATTTTTTTTTAATAAATAAAAGTAAAATAACATTTGATTAAAGAAAGATTCAAAAGTAGAAGAAAGTAAGCAGAAAAGATAAAGAAGTGTACATTCACATCAAAGCTCATGCTACCCTGATATACATTACCATGTTTCCTGTTGATAAATACTCAACATCAATGGATTCTTCACCAAACAACAGTGCTTCAAATCTTTAGTTTTTAACATAAGCCCAAATCAATGGCCCACAGAATAATAACAATAATAATAACAACCACCACAGCAACAATTACATCAAATTACCATTGCTGTTTTTGAAGAAGTGAATAAAATGCTCACATCGATATATTTATTATCACAAAAAAGACACTTTCTACTTTTTGGTCTGTAAACTTGGGATGGGGCATCTCCAAGAGGGTGAGAAACCATTCAAGCTTCCAACTAAATATTTTTCTCCTCATCCATAGATTTCCTCTTTCTAAGCCTTGGCATATTGCCACAAGAATGCAGAGAGTGAAAAGTCCTATTATATCTGGACTTTCTCCACTCTCTAAAAACAATAAAAATAGGGAGACTACCCCATGTGTATGCATATATATATGTGTGTGTGTGTGTGTGTCTGTCATGAGAAAGAGCTAATTAGTGTCCGTTTTTTGTCTCTTGTCTTTTTCTCAGTTGTGGAATAGTTGTTCCTTCAAATACAGAGAGAGTAGACCAAGTTGGAGGTGTAATGAGGGACTGGACACCCCTGGCAAAGGAAAGGAAAGGACAGGGGAGCAGTCTAGTCTAGTGTTACTTAACTTTACTTCCACTAAGAGAATGTCTAGTATTATGTACCTGCTCCGGTGTGCTCCCTATCTAGGCTCGTTCCTACACTCCCACCACCACCACCCAACACCAGATGGAAACCAAAAAAAACACAGGCTTTTCTAACTCTACCTGAGATTATATGTTTACTATCCGAGCACTCTGGTTGCATATCTCCAATCCTGTGACAGTGGATCTTATTCATCGCCCTTTCATGTCGAGATGCACCCACAAGCTGGACTGTATCACAAGAAGCATTTTGTGACCTCAACAGTGAGAATGAAGAGTATGGTACAATGGAGGATGAGGAGGATGAGGAAGAGGTGAGGGTGGTGGTGTAGGATCAGTCTGCGAGTGTTGCTGTGTTGCCGCATTGATTGTGGGATGAAGCTTAAGGCATGTAGTACCGGTTGCCGCACTGACACCGCCATACCTCGGGGTAATACTCAGTCTCGGAGATCACTCCGTGTGGGCTGCCAATGGCTACGTGCACTGGCTTGCAGGGCGTGCACGTTCCACACCTGAATCGGCAAGTCGGGGGAGACGATCCCACTAATCCCCTCCTGCTGCTGCTTACATCAGAGATCCTTTTACCCTGGGGATGAACAAAAATGGTGTCTGCTTGCTGCGGTACGTCTCTCATATCCTGCCTCTGGAAAGAATAAAGAACAAAGTCACAGTGTTGCTTAATCAATGAGTAAATGTACATGTATTTTCTTTGTGCACAAGATTGGATATGACAACTTTACACTCTGCGTCTACACGAGAAAGTGAGCAGAAACCATGGAAGTGGTGGGATAGAACTGCACGTTTCGGCGTTGCTTTTAGGATTAGGAGGACCTCCCAGTCATATATGAATTACCTGTACTTCAAGATTGAAGAACTTGACGTGGTCACAACATGTGTGCCACTCTGAACCAATTAGAGAGATTCACACTTGGTGTTTACAATGTATTGCATTTCAACCTCCCGCATGTGCTGTTTTACACAATTCACCCATCGCGATATTCTGAGGGACTTGCCATACATGGGTTATTGAAAGGGGTGGGAGAAGGGTACCTGAACGCCTTGTGATTTATTTTCAGCATCAGGAGAGGGGGATGCCGGCATTTGCTTTATATGAAAGATCGTCGGTACCGAAGGATCAGTCACTCCTGCACAAAAACATTCAACTATTTAAACACGTCCAAAACTTCCAAAACAAGATGGATAATGCTCTCATCAAATACAGTTATCTCATTCGTTGATCATCGATTACGAACGCATTGCTACTTGAAAACTTCCCATTTCTGTTTAATTGATAGTCATCATCAACATTTCTACATCAAGTCAATTCTCTCGGTTTCCTTCACTAGTTTGAACAAACGAAGAAATCCCCTCGAGTTCCGCATTCTTTCAGCGGTCTAGCCTCTGGAACAATGCAAGAGAGATAGCAGAGCTGTTACTCATGCCACGAAAACTCGAGGTTGTTCAGGTTCAATCAACCCCAGAGAGATTCATTTCTACGGTCTAGAGCATGGGAAGTAACCAACTGCATTGAAATGGCTCTGGCTAAATCGATCACTCAAAGCAGCCAAGGATTAAATGGATTACCAGGGCCGATGCGAGCAACAACTGAGGCAGGAAACACCATCAAAATCGCCAAGCTCATCATCGAGAAAGCAAGCATGACGGGGCTCATGTTGCAGTGCCGAAATCTTCCTTCACCACCTCTCCACCTTGATGCACAAATCTCCGACCAGGACCGACTTAATCCGGTTTTTGAGCTAGAAGGAGCCTGTCCGCCCTGATTGGGCCACTGCTGCAGTGAATTTCAATCAACTCTGGTGGGGTACTCAGTGATGAATGTCCCGCAAAAGACAATGCCAATTCGACTGGTCCTCTATGGATATTCTGCCTCAGATACTGAATTCTCAATCGGCAGTCTAGCAATAAGAATGCAGGAAATGGAACGCGGTCAATGGATCGAGGGATATAAGATCAGCCTCGGGGTATCGACTACTACCGAGAAGTGGATGCAGCGCGATCGTCTACTGCCGCAGTGCAAGTTGTGGATGCATATCGAACGTCAAGATTCAGGTCGAATTGGCAGAAATGGAATGCCGCGCCCGAAGGCAGCTCTACAGTCCCTACAGTCCAGGAAACCAAACCCGAAACCTTCCGGCGGGTCACAACTCCTAATTGATTTGCTCGATGAGCTCCTCTCCGGAAGTCAGCGGCTGGTGAATCAGTAATCATAGGCAAGCTAGCAAAAACCATCAACTTATGCAATGGCACGGGAACTGTCGACAGGCAACGTTGAAATTGCAAAAATCAAGATGGGCAATGATTCTAGTAGTAGTTCCTTGGGACTGGTACCGCATAGAGAAGTTTGTCTGGGTACGTGTGTTCTATATCCTGGCGTTGCTCCTTAAAGCGAAGCTGCAGCTCCATGGCTGATGATCTGAGGGTGGGTGGGTGGGTGGGGAGATGTGGTGAGCCCGGGTGATGGTCCCATCACCTTCATCCGGCTCTCGCTGCTCCTCCAGCTCCTCCTCCTCCTCCATGGTGGCACCACCCCCTTGGTGATCTCTCGTTTCTGCAGCGGAGGTGAGGCGATGGTCTTGGGAGTGGCGCCGCGGTGGCAGGCAGACGGACAGGCAGTCAGAAGACCCTGACGGCACATACCTCGAGGAGGGAAGAAGATGGCAGGCATCTTGAAAAGAAAGGTGCAGCTGGTCTCCCCTGCCCTCGCGCAATGACATCTCCCCCTCTACCCCTACAATCCCCCCACCCTCCCCTCCCCTCCTGCTCTGCACTGGCGCTCTAGGCTAGTCACTGTAGCTGTCTATCCTGATGCCACATTTACATTGCAAGCGTACAGCAGTGTGGCAATGCGCGTGAATATTTGCAGCAGGAGAACCGACCTCCTTTTGTGAACCCACAGTGTAACTTTCATGCTCTGTTAGCTTGCTTTCTACACAACTAGTCACCTCTCTCCCAGTTGCAATTCTAACCTCTCTTTCTTTTTTTGCTTTTGTAGAAGAATACAACAATTTTCTGTGTGTCTTCCAATATGTGCCAAGTATAGGGCAGCTTCCCCCTCTCTTGCTAGGCTTGTTTTTTTTTCCTTCCTCCTCCTCCTCCTTCAGTCCACCAGAGCGGCTGCACCGAAGCTTCATTTCTCCAGTGAAGCAGGTGCTTCAACAATGAAAGATTCGGAGATTATGGGTGGCCTAACGCATCTCTCTCTCTCTCTCTCTCTCTCTCTCAGTGTTGACTCCTTGCCCTCTGTGTGCACTTGGATTCCCTCTTCAGGGTTGCTATTCACCTTCCCCCCCCCCCCCCCCCCTCACATCCTTGGGTGGGTGGGTGATGGTAAACACTGTGTGGGCACAGCACCACCCTTTACACTGATGGGTTTTGTAGTTGTAACTATTGTTGCTGCTCTTCTCTCTTTTTCTTCTCCATCTGCCACCTCAGCATGTGGGAATATTTGAGCTGGAGGCTGTATTCAATATAATTGTTTTGGCACCCTTGTGTTCACACATATTTTGGTGGACGGTTGGTTCTTTGGCTCAAAGCTGCAACTCCAAGCCTGCTGCTGGCTAACTCTGTGCCAAGTGGCCACCAAGTCCACAAAGAGGGAAAAAAAGTATCTGTAGGTGATGTCATGAAGTCAATGTGAATAGAATGGAGGTTGGGGGCCCCTGGGAACAGTGCCACCAAAGAGGAAGAAAAAGAAGAATAATGGCCATGTCTCTCTCACACTCTCTCTATCTCTGAGAGTCCATGGGGAGCACATGGAAGCCAATGCTTCTTTTGGGGCCTTTTGAGCAGCCCACTCTTTCTCCACCTCTTCTTCCTCTTTCCATGGAGAAAAACACAGTCAACGTGCTTTGCTGACACACTTGGGAAAAAGAAAAAGAAATCCTTTTGAGGGAGCAGGAGCAGGAGCAGCAATAATAATGTGGCATTTCATCAGCCATTGCCAAAATGGGGTATTAGGCATGAGCCACTCACTCCATGGCCTGGATAACAGACAACAAGAAAGCCTATCTGGTAAGCTAAAATTGTCTGGTGTTCTTTAAGCTGAGGACTGAAGCCAATGGCCCAAATGAGAAATCTCCATCATCAGTCTCTCTTTGCTTTTTCCCTGATTTGAAATCAAGTTGTTTGGGTTTGCAATCTCCTTTGTGCACATGTTCCTCTCATGTAACTAACTCAACTTTCTATCTACATTCATCCTAGGAATGCATATTTAGTTGGTAAGTGGTCTCACATCACTTTTGTTTCAATAGTTCTTAAATTTAATGTGTTGTATCATATTTTTTGCAAAGAAAATGGTATTGTCTATTATGTGAATAATTTTTAGAAAAATCAATATACAAGCTCTTTCTTTGTCCATAATAATTGGATTAAAATAATAGTCAAATTGAGCTTCTTAAATAAAGTAATTGCTCCTAAGTCATAGTTTTTCTTATATTTTCTAAATGTTGGTAATGTTAAGTGTGTACTTTTGTATTAGCACTATGTTGTAAGTTGGTTTTCTAAGTTTAAGATAATTATGAAGTTAGTTAACTTTGATCAAATTATTAAGTCTTTAGACATTATATCTTTTTAGTTTTAAAAAAATTATATATATATATATATATATATATATAAGGCTCCATTCCAAGTAGGTGAGTTTTATATTTCTTTGAGTTGAGAAAAAAAAGAAATCATGAATACAACTATATTAGATAAAATTTCTTATTTCTTATTTAAATTCCTATTTGGTTTTAGCTCATTGTAACTATATGATAGCAAAATAATTAAGTTAAAGGTTTTAATATAGAATTGTGATTATTTTTTAAGCACTTGTGAAATCAAAGTTTTTAGGTTTAAATTGGTAAAGAAGACCCAACTTCTTTTGGCACCTATATTTTTTTAAAAATAAGATTGGATCATTTAATATTTCTCTTTAACTTTGTCTTCATTGTCTCAAAAAGTTATTTAACTTATGATAAATATATATTGTAATAAGACAACCTCAACTATTTGTTGAGCTTGCATTTAGAAAAAAAAATTATTAATAAAATTAATTATTTTATCTTACCATAGAACTATATACTTGGATTTGTACACATAGAATAAAATGCAATATTTTGCACGCCTATCTTAAGATCTTAAGAAGTATAAAGTTTCTTGCCTTTGTTTTAGTTGGTTCTACAAATGAGTAGAAGAAATAAGAAAAAATCATCTTAACTTTTATAAATAATAGTGTATTATCAGTTTCTATTCTTTTTGATTTTTTAATAAATATTTTTGTTAAAATGAATTAACAACCTTTAAACCTCTTTTTTTTTTATCTGATTGTATTTGTATAGTTTGCACCTTCTTATTTCACATGGTGTTTTTTATAAACTTGATTGTTTTTTAAAATTTGGTACACCTTAATTGCATTAATAAAAAAAACTTGATTTGAAATATAAAAAAATCTATCTAAAGGTAAATCTTCCTATTTTATCATTTAGTGTATATATATATATATATATATATATATATAATCTTATTATTAACTTATTTATATTCCACACATAATTTATCTATATATATATATATATATATATATAAGTATATATATTAGTTTTAAAATTTAAATTGCTCAAGCTTGTATATCTGCATTACATGTTTTACTTGCAATTACTAAAGTATAAGACAAATCTTCTATAATAATATAAAAAAATCTAATTTTATTCTTAATAATAAATATTTTATATTACAGTGTCTTATTGAAATTAAATTAAAATCAAATTGAAAAAAGACATTTATTTTTTATTGTATTTTAGATTTTAGTTGTAAATTTATTTGTCTTATAAAATATTTTATTATATATATGTAATTTTTTAAATAAATATATATATATATATGTATATATTTTTAAAAATTATTTATTAGAGATATATAATTTATGTTATTTTTAAAATATAAATTAGACATTAGTTAGTACTAAAAACATTCATGTAGAGAACTATGAATAAAAAAAGTTATAGGAATTTGAAATCAACAAAGTAAAACTTTTCCATGAAAAAAATTATATATCCCTATATTAGATGCACCTTTCAATATATATATATATATATATATACATATACTAGATTTATATTAAACATCCATTCATTCTTTTACAATTTATACAATAAGCCAACATATCCTATTATGCACTTCAAAACTTTTACAAGAGTCAAATGAATTAGACTCTTTTATGCTTTGACCCATGTCTATTTGATGGTCTATTTAATCCACTTCATTGTCTAAATTAAATTAATCATACATATGCTATAAAAAAATAAAAAATAAAAAACAATAGAACTTAATAATAATTCAAATTTTACAAATAATTCAGAAAAAAATCAATATTAAATAAGGTATAATATAAGATTGTTATAATGGATGATCAAATTATGTACGAAATAAATTAAGATATGATTCTTGAGTTTGAAGTTGTGGAGAAAAGATATAGAGGGGAGTGCACACCCATTCTGCCATAGTGGTGCTCCATGTGCTTCCTTCTCTATTCTCCTTTTGTTTTTTTCCATGCCATCCAAGGCTTTTGTCATGGGGGCCCCATTGCTCACTCATCTTCATCTTCTTCTCCACGTACTCCCGCATGCCGAGGTTGATTCTTCGCTTTGAATGATTCCAAGATATGGCCACTAATTGATTGATTGCCTATATAGTACCATGCTATTGCAAATAACTGATTTAAACTTAATTAATTATTAAAAACTTTGTGAGACTTTTTAATCTTTATGTTAATCTGTTTAATTTTTAAAAAATTGTGATATCATTTAAAAGAATAACTGTGATGAGTGGATCATATAAAACTACAAAGATGATGTGGTTCATGTTGACAAAACTTGTTCTAATACATCCTACAATCTTTAGGATAATTGATTCAAATTTTGAATGTATTTTTTTACATAGAAAAAGTTTCTAATTTTGAGATAAACATGATAATGCTATGGTATTATGAATAGACATTAATGCACTATAATACTTAGTTTAAACCATAATTCTAGTGAAATAGTTTTGCACAGTAATTAACAATATCAGCAATGTATCTTACTTTTTAATTCTAATTTAAGAACTTAAAATATTTTCTGATACTGATATCTTAAAAATAAAAAGATTTTGTATGACTTTATTCTCAAAAATTTTAATGTGTGAAATTTAAATAAAAATTGAAAAAAAAAAAAAAAAAAAAAAAAAAACTCTAAGATTTTTTAAGTATAGTTTTATATCATGTCTAAAAAATAAGTTATTTTATACTCTATACTTTATATATATTTACAATATCAAGTAAATGTGTTTTAATGAATTAATTTGGAATCTCTTGCATCAATCAGTATTTGAGATAAATTCTTACTTTTGATATTTGAAAATTTTATTAAAGTATATAAATTTATACAGATGTAAAAGAAATTACTATTAAAATTTGAAATGAGAATAGTCTCAATGTTAACCATTTTCTAATTTTTAAAATAATTATTTAAATTAATAAATAATTCCAAAATCCTCATATTTTACTTGGTTTTAACCCTACTTTGGGAAACTAAGATATGTAAAATTTCTAAATGAAAAAAATTAATCAACTAGTATTATTATTATTTAACTAATGCTGTTGAATTTACTTGTTTGAATGAATATATTAGTAACACTATCTAGGTACTGAAAGGTGAATTACTTTATCAACCTTGTCCTTCATTTTACAAGTGTGTCCTTGCTTACATTTATATTTTATTGTACCTCTAGCAATAATGCAATTATACCAAAAAAAAATGCAACTTTTAAATAGATGTGCTTATTATGACATACAATCTATGAATATCAATACATCAAAGCTCTTATAGTACATATTTTGTAATCAAGTCACACTGAAAAGAAAATGGTTTTTCAATTTTCCAAAGAATAGTTACATTTTGTATATGCATGCACATATCAAACATACACATTGTATTATGTCAAACTTGAAATTGAGATGAAATTTAACTTTAAGACTTGTGTAGGAAATGTTTGGCTAAGTCAACAACATGGTAATATTGATACAGGGTTTTACATTCATGCCTCACATATATGTAAATAATGAAAAAGAAAAGTTTCAGATTAAATTTGGTGCCTTTTAATAACTAATTTTAGTATATTTATAATATATTTTATATTATTTCACAGACATCAAATATGAAAATAATAATAATAATGTTAAAATTAAGACAATTTTTTTTTAAAAAATAATCTCAATTATAGTTCTTTATGTAATGATTAAAATTCATTACTTCTTAGTATAAAAGGTCATATGTAAAATAAATGAAGTTATATATATATATATATATATATATATATATTAAAATTTGTAAATAATTTATTAATAGTTATCAAAAAAATTAACTATATTCAAGTACATTGACATTGATGTACAAAATTATTGAATATAAGTAACAACAAATATGGAAGTATAAATAGCACATGGACAATATTTTTGCCTGCATTAAAATTTACACAATTCAATTTTGAAGTTTAAAGAAAAAATAAATAAAAAAGTTAAAACAAAACTCTATATAACTATTGTACATTTAAATGTAAATTACTGCATAGTTCAAAAATGAGACTTATGTAGAAAATGAGAATTACAACAATCATTAATTGTTGTTTATGTGATTAAAATCATCAAGTCATTGACATCTACTTTTTGTAACCACTGACCTTGACTTCTTAAATTTTTTGACTCTTTTTTGTTCTGATTTTACATGGATTGCTGTCAAAGAAACATCCTAAAAAGTGATAGCAATTTGTAAATGCTTGATTAGAACAAAAGTAAAATTTGACACAAATGGTTTTTGAGTCTAAATTATATCAGATGTGTTGCTATGAATTGTTGAAATTGAATAGATTCAGTTTTTTAGTTTAAATTACAGATGTTGTAATGACTTACAGAACCTTGCAAACAGAAATTTAATCACATCATCTATGCAACACAAAAGAAATAAATAAATGTTGAAGCATATAATTTTAAATTTAGTTATCATTAACTTAAAAAAAAATGATAATAAAAATGACCCCATTACAAGAACAAGAGAGAAGATATTTAAAAATGGCCCCACGAGACAAAGTGAGCTGTCCCACTAATGAGCATCACAAGAACTGAATACCCTTTCAACATGAATAAACAAATAAATGAATGAATGAAGGACTTTCTTTGTAACTGTTGTACTCCTCTACCTCAGCAACAAGGCACCACCCAATTTCCTCACTTCACAGCAGCTGCAAGTTCCTGTTTGGGGTTGTTTAAGCCTGTTATTGTTGCTTCATTGGTGCCAGAATGCTTGCTGTTCCCCCGAACCCCAACAGACTCTGCACCATAGCCATTGCCATAGCCAGCCTCTTCTGCACAAGCCAATACTATATTGCAGTGGGCAACAGAGTGAGCTGCATGGCAAGCCCCAAACCCTCATGAATAGGGGAGGGAAGGGAGAGCAAGAGAGAGAGGGGTTGCAAGGAATATGTGTTGCAGTCATGGCTGGCTGGCAGTGCAGGGGAACCCCATGTAGACCACCATTGGTAGGGGAAGTGTGAGGGAATGCGTAGGATATCTGAATCTGCTGCATTCCCTACCAATATTATATACTATCTATAAACAAAAACACACACACACACTCCTGTGCTCACACGCCCCCACTGATTGTTTAGGGTTTTTGCCCTTGGCAGGTGGCAGAGTCTGGTGTTGAGTGAACTTTCTTTTGTTTTTGGGCTCCCTGATTTTGGGCTTGTTGCTGTTGTACATGCGGCAAGCATAGGCATGTGAGAGTCCAGCTGGATGTTTTTCTGTTGTTGTAACAGGGGTTGTATAGTATTCTCTAGGCACTGAAGAGTGGAAGACCACTCCTATAAAAAAACAATGCAAAAAGTAATCCAACACTGTGTTGGGGAGGCACTGTCTGGGTTTTGAGAATGTCCTTTCCTGGATAGTGAGACTGTAGATTTGGAGGTTTGGACCTCTTTCATGATGTCTATCCACCATGGCCTTGGGCAGCCCATTGGTTCTCAAGATTTAAAGATGAATTAATTATGGTTTATGGATTTAGATTTATGGCTGAGGATTATGATTTATAGGTTAGGATTTAGGGTTAGCAGGTAGGATTCATAATTATGGTTACTTGATTAGAATTTAGGGGGAATTTGTATAGGCAAAGTTGTTGCCTTGAAATTTTTTCTAATTGAACATCTAAGGACATCCATCTAGGAAAGACATTCCTTGTGAGAGGAATACAAGTTATGTCTTACCCTTTCAAAAAATGCACCCTCCACTTGTTTCTATAACAATTTTTAATAGGAAAAAGGTTCTTACAAAGAACATAATACATTCAAGACTCTCTTTGATATGTTAGTAAAGTTATTGGAAAAAAATCAACCAAGGATTCTACCCACTTTTTTAATATGTATATATATATATATAATTTTCTAAATAATCAACAAATAGATTGCACATCAGAAGTTCCAAAAGTGATGAAAACTACTTAAATTTAGAAAAAACAATATTTTGGATATTAGTTGTGATCTAATATGCCTTCCTTGTGGGAATATTGAACAATGACCTAGTTCAAAATCTCCTTTGTTATGTACAAAAAAATATAATACTACTATACAATTAAGAATTATAGTAATTGTGACTAATTATTTTGAATTTATAATCTAAATTGTTTTTGTTTTTTGTTTTTTTGTTTTTTTAAGTCTAGTTTAAAAAATTAGTTTAAAAAATATTGAATATAAATATTAGTTTTTATAAAAACTTTAATACTGCAAGTGACCACAAAAAATAAATAAAAAAATAAAAAAATGGTGATTATGAAAAATAAAATTCTAATTAGTAGTAGCAGTGAATCAGCTTGGTTGTTGCAAAATAAAACATTTAAAGTGAATATTGCAAAAACAAACTTGACAATAAAAAGTGATACAAGGTAGTAATAGTATATATATATATATATATAGAATAATAAAAAAATAAAAACTAAAGGTAAAATAATCTTCTCATGCAAAACAAGACATTGTAATAACAAGTGACTTGTTATTGATAATAAACATAGTTGATGGCACATTCTTGATATTTGCTAACAAATCTTCGCAATAACATGAGGATTACTGTTGTGAGAAAAAAAAAAAAAAAAAAATCTTATAATTACAACATTAGTTGTGTGGGTCACAGCGTTTCGAATGTACAAGTGATTATGTGGTACAAGTGATGTATATGTGTGTAAAATCTTTCGTCTTTATTTTCATAATAACCAAATTGTAAAATTAAAAAAAAATTACGATTCTACATTTCAGCAAGTTGTAATCTTATAATTACACACATTCGAAACGCTGTGACCCACAGTACTAACTCTCTCAGCATCGCAATCAGTGTAGCCAGGGGCATATCAAAGCCTTACCATAAAAGCAACTTCTGGGGTTCATCTTGCAAGTTAACAATATCAAACCTATTTTAGCTTCTGCAACAATTGCAGATCATTTCAACAGAACTTTCAAATCTAGAGTCCCGTTTCATTACCTTGGTCAGCCAGTGCTCGCCATTATTGATGACCATTATCCCGTTCTCCAAAAGAGAAAACCGATTTGCAAGTTCAGGTCTCAAATACCAGAAAGACATGTTGAAAACCTCATTTTCAACCTCATTTTCTTTCCTGCAATCTTTACCTTTCAACCAAATAATTCACGTTCTTCCAACCTTCTGGCTATTGTGGGATCCACAGCCGTCCCCGACTTTATCCCTTCTTCTTTTTTCCACCAAAAATTCCTGATTAATCCTGGAAATTTTTCCACCACTTCATGAATTCCAGGGAGCCAGGCTATATGGCAGAGGATTAGATAGCCTCCAAAGGTCGCACAATGCTTGCAGAAAATAAGATGAAAACTACAGGAGAGTGAACAAAACTTCATTTTTTACGTTAAAGAAAGACACATGATTTGATGATAGTGGCGCTACCGATTGACTCTAATCCTTCCATTGGAAAGTAGCAAAAAAGAACACACCTGAAAACCATTGGTTCCACAGCCTTCATCAGTGATAGTGTCTCCCATACCAGCAGCACCAGCTAAGAAATAGCTAGTGCTGAACGTACGCGCTTCCTGGTGACCTGAAGACGCCAAAAATGGAATCCAACATCAACTTTGACTATACTGCATAAACCAACTACTTGCAAGTATATCAGCAGCATTCAGTACTAATTCTAGAAACGACAGCAGCTGTATTGTCGTGCATTACGAGGATAACAGAACATACTTGTGAATTCGGCCACACTTGGTTGAGAAACGTTTCCAGCCATCATGCCTATCAACCTTCACTCCAACTTTATACACCAGCTGCAAAATCATGCACAGAGACGAGCTTGTTAATTATAACAATTTCAGCATCTGCCAGGGCAAGTAGCGCTGCCATTAAAAGCGCAACCAAATACTGGCTGCTCACTTTGCCTGAAAGACGCACCTGCAGCGAAGAAGATTCTTGTCTATTCTCTCTCCCATTTTCCAACATCACCATCCCTTCCTAATCAAAACGACTTACAACTGATCAGATCCATTGCTGCGAAAAAATTCTAATTACATGGGTACTAACCTTCGAACCGTTCAACTTCAATCAGCGGCTCCAATCAGTCCTTGTTCGGATACCAAAAAACTGAAACTAGAAATTGAACTTGTACCAAATAGTTCCTACGGAAAACCGATGATTGGCACCTGTCGTTGCCACTGGCTGCTGCCACATCATTCCACCATTCCCCTAAAACAGATTCACCAATTGTTTGCGTCTCTTCTCCTCCAAGTGCAATGGAAAATACTCCTCCATTCCTTTTGGTTACAGACCAATTCTCTGCACGGCCCTTCTTGGTCTCGTAGTCCAACGTCTTGAGAGATCCCACCACGTTACGGACATCCCATCTCTCCCTAGATTTTTTAAGACAATGACCAAATCAAAGTAGACCATGACAACATTCCAAGTACAATAATTGGAAGAACGAAAACTGTGATAGATACTCAAACTCAGAAGTAAACCTAAAAGGACAAAAAAAGAGCATACCTCTGAAAGAAATGCTAGAGGAGAGAGCGTTTAGAGAGAGGCTTGGGTCCCGGAAGCTTGACTTTCCTAATGATAGATTTAACTGGCTGCAGGGTGATCTCCACATTTGGCGACATTTTCTAAGCCACAACAGACGTTACGACGCCAGCCTTGACGAATTCCTTCCTCCCCCATCGACTCCACTTCTACACAGCCTTCAGCAGCTCGTGAGCCCCACATTTGGACACCACAGAGCTCCCCTGCGCCAAGTACATCTACATGGGAACCCACCTCAAGAACCTCCATTCTGAAATTAGGGCACCCTGAGTATCTAATGGACACGGACCCTGTGAGAGAAATTCCAGACTACAGATCCTGAAAGCTAGAACCGAAAGCCGAAGAATGCAAAGCCAAACCTCGCAAACTTCACCACGAATATAACTAATCCAACGGTCGCCAGTACATAAACCCTAAAGCTAAGCACAATGAGTCAATCCAGGCAGCAAGGCTACCGGCAACAAGCTTCAAACAAAAACCTCAAAATCTATTCCTCTTTCACTTTCTGATCACCAACCTTTCTCCGAAACCCCACTGCAAAAATTGCGATCTTTACACTGCAGGACGCCACATTCTTCACGTAAAGCTTAATATCAACAATTGGGTTCCAGCTGATGACGATCCTTCAGCATTGAGACAGGGCAGAGGTAAGCTGTGGAGACAAGATTGAGGGAAATGCAATACTTATTTTAGAAAAATGGTTTCTTGCAATATGTTCCGCAGGAGTTTCGTAGAAGCTCAGGAAAGTAAGGTGTCGGTAGAAGAAAAAGGGCCCAGGAATCAATTGATATGGTCTGATAAAGTACACGTGTTGCTAGTGGATTGCTCAATCTTGTTGGTGTCCTTTTATTTTCCTCTTTTGGGTAGGGACCCATTTTTTGTTTTTATATTCTGTTCCCAGGTTTTCATGGAGACTGTGATCCTTGTTGTGGTCCATCTGGCGATCCTTCATCAATCCAATTTTTGGCTTCAGGGTATTGTTGCATAGTTTAGATGTGTTGGAGAAGAGAAAGAAATAGAGAAAGAAAAACTCAAAAATAGAGAAAGGAAAAAGTATGACTCTTCAGGTGTAAGATAAAATAGAAACAGATCAAACCAATTTACATTCACAACGGGTAAGAAAAAATCTCGCATTTGTGGAATAGATAATTTTTCTTCCGTGGCTTTTAAATTCAGGTAAAAAGCATCAGAAGTTTCCTGAGCATACATGGATTATGGAAAAATTTATTAAAAAATAAAATGTATGTATATTTTTGTTGGGCATGAAATGTAATTGTGCAAAAAATCAAATTTCATTCTACTGTTGTTGTTTGAATCAAATACACAAATCAATATTATTTGTAGTATTATTTTGATTTTATTCTTCAAATTTGCTTAATTCATAATATGTTAAAACTGGTATATCTTTTGAAAACTGGTAATGAACTATGCATAATGTTGGTAATGCATTTGTCATAGATACTATTTCTTATTATTGTTTGACAGTGGTTTTTTTTTTTTTTTTTTTTTTAATTTTAGGTTTTAAAATTGTAATATATATATATATATATATATATATATATAACTTCTTATGAGAATCAATTAGATATACAAATTGAATACCTTTTGTATTTGTGTACTGATGGTTTTGCAAAGCAAATACATTTGTTACAATAAAGTACCAAACCAAGGCTTCATGACTTTACATTCAAAAGTGGATCTTAACCAATTTATATTACTTTACGTTTTTTTATAATTATATTTGTAAGATTTGAATGCATTGTGTAAATAAATAAATAAATATATATATATATATATATATATATATATGTCATAATTGTTTTATAATATTACAATTATATATTTTGAAGTTTGATTAATTTTGAGTTTTAAGTTTATTATTAATTTTAAATTTTAGCTTTAAATATTACTAGTATATGCATAAATATTTAAAATAAAATTTAATAATTGTAATACAAAAGACACACCTTTATCAATTCATTTGTTACTAATTAAGTATTAAAAGATTTTTTTACAAGGTTGGCTACCCTATCAAATTACCAGCATAGAAAAGTCATTGGTAACAAGGCCATACTTCTAACTACACTATCTTATCAATTTTCAATCACTTCCATAATATGTAGAATTGCCTAAATAAAATAAAAAAATCTCTTTTTTTAGTATTTTAGTATTTTTAGTATTTTTTCTTAAAATATTATAAAATTAAATATTGCGTTTTGTTATTTAAAAATATAACTTTATATTGTCTTAAAATTTTAAGATTCTTTCAAAGTTATGTCTTCCTTGAAATTATTCCAAATCACAAAAATAAATATTTATTGTCATTAATTAATAGCTTAGATTTCTACAAAATTTTCAAAAAATTCTTTGTAAGGATTTGGCACCACTAAAAGAGTAGTATCACATTATTGGCATTTAGCATTGCTGCCTTTCGTGATCCTTGAATCATCACAAATACTTTTGAATAATGTTTTCTTTAGCATTCTAGATCTTGTAGATACGAACTTTGCATTTTCATATCTATCTTTACTTATGTACTCTAAGTCCTACACATCACTTCTAGATTCTACTTACCTCTATAGTATTATAGAGAAAAGATGTAAAACATTCAAAATAAATGGATTAATTCTTTTACAAAAAACTATATATTTGTTGACCTATAATATTGTACAAACATAAATTTATTACATGTTTCTAAGAAGCAAGATGATCCAACAAATCTATGCATTAAGTAATAATAAAAATATAATATAATATAATACTTTAAAACACTTTAGACCTTAAATAATATATTAGAAATAAACAATTGACATGAAGGATTTTGGTGATGTATATTGGACAAATAGTTTAGACCTTTCAACCATCTACAATAACTTAAGTATTTTTTGTTGAAGTAGAAATCATGCTACCAAATTACAAAAGATATTCAACAATGTATTATTTGATTAGAGAGGCAAAATACAAACATGCTAATGAAGAGAACAATGAAGGTCATCCAGATAAAACACAACTCTTTTTGTAAATGAAATGATTTTACATTGTGTTTAATAATTATCACTACCTCTGTAAAAAGCACAAGACATTACTTCATTTACAAAAAAAATTAAGAATAGAGTGATGTGCAAAAGACATTGCTTGACAATAGACATAATTGTTGAAATATTTGCTTAAGCACATGCAAAGAATTGCTATAAAAAACTAATTCAATCTAGAAATAGAAATTGCCCATCTGCAAGGTCATGAAATAACCAGAACTGCAATCCGCAAAAGAGACAACATCAATATAAACATTTGGAAATACTGAAAACGGGACAAGACTTCATGTGTGAATAAGGTACTGTTTCCCATTTTACTAAACAAGAACCGCAACGGCCACCGTGGAGGTTCGTAAAAGCGCCCAATCAGAACCGATCACCATCTTGTGTAAGACCGGATTGGATCGCTGGAGTAGGTCTAACAACTCAGAAAACATTGAGACTTGGGATGGGCCCCAAAACCATTCAGATAGACAGAATCTTCTGTAGAATAGTGATGTACTAAGCAATCTATTCGGGACTCGCAACACATATTATGTACAATATCCAAACTTCCTCTATGAGAGACAGGATCCCAAGCTAACTGCAGAAGGCCGTCCATACCCAACCAAACTAATCACAATATCTCAGGGATCTTCTCGTCTCGCTCGTACCTCGCTGTGTCTCTAGTTCAAACTATGGCTTCTCTCTACTGTAGAAAGAAGAATGTAAGTAAATGAAAATAACTGAGAGTCCTACAGACTTAAAACCGGAAAGATATGGAAAAAAGAAAGAAAGAAAGAAAGAAAGTACAGCCAAGGTATGTGCGATTACAAAATGTCTACGAAATATGGGGCATCCTCCCGAGGGCCTGCAATAGAACGGTAAACATACAACTTCTCAACGTACTCTGGGTCATGTGACTTCTCAACATCCACGATGACTTCCACGTTCAGGTTACGGTTCTTGTCAGCCAGGAACTGGACACCATCCCTGGTAAGTTGGCATGAAGACATCCACAAAGCGCGCATGGACTCGTACTTCTCGATGCCAGACAATAGAGCCTCATCCCCAAAGGGACAGTCTCGAACCTCCAACTTGCGCAGAGCTGGGCAACCGTCCAGAACGTTGACCATTCCCATATCAGTATTGCCTGCAAAGGCTACTGACAAAGTCTCCAACTTCTTCGCATACATGCCGATATACTCAAAGGTCTTGTCGGTTAAGAGCCCCGAGAGAGATAAGCGGCGAAGGTTTTTGCACACCTTGCACACTGCGCCGAAGCCTTCGTCCAGAGGGTCGTTGGTGACACAGTCTCGGTCGTAGACCGTCACCATGGCCATCCGAAAATGGGTCATATTCGGGCAGTTCCTGGCGAACTGGATCATTGCAGCATTTGACATCTGCTTGCAAAAGTAAAGGATCTTCCGCATGTCTCGGCATCCCTCGGAGATTGCAATAAAACCCTTCTCTGTGACGTTACTTTGATTGTTGAAAGGATAGACACGAAGCTCCGTCAGCTGCTTACAGAAGCGTGCTACGTAAAGTAAACCCTCATCCCCCACAGAATCTTGTACCTGAATCAAAAAGGAATGATTGTAAAGCAGACGGAATGTGAAGAAAATGACAGAACCGGCCATGACCAAGATCACAATTTTAGGAGGTGGAAGTCATTACGTAATTAAGGTTAGGTTTTCCCATCCCACAACATGTGAAAATGTGGCATAGGTGAGACTGCTTGAAGTGATGCTGAATTATTAAAGCCGAATAACGAGATTATTTCTCTTCATAAACGTCCCACTCCAACATTGTAAGAAATACAATCTTTGGAGCTAACTTCAACAATAAACCACAGCTCCCAAGCTAAGTATTCAAAACTTTGTTCAGATTAAATGACCCTACAATTAAGAGAAGAAACTCACCAGTAGGCGCCGGAGCTTGACGCAATTCGTAGTAAACTTTGTAAAATCAGCTGTGGTGAGTGCAACAGTTGAGAGGTCTAGGGTGATCAGCTCATTACAAATTGGGAAACATGTCGGTAAGCACCTAGGAAGTACGTCCCAAAACCCTGAAAGCGACCGGATATTCTTTACCTTCCTAAATGAAGAATGAAGCTCATGAAGTTTACCCCACGTCAGCTTCTGGTTATAAGCCCCTGTGCCCAAATCTTCAAGCTGAGGAGCTAGCAGAAGAAGCTTCTGCATCTGCTCCAGAGTGACCTCTCTGTTCAGCTTCAACTTTTTCAGTCTTGGACAACGAGCTACCAAGGCATACAGAGAGTGAAAGTCGTATTCATCCAACGGAGTTTGGATGTTCGCAAAATTGAGACTTTCCAGAGTTGTTTGGGACTCGGGAAAGGCCGTCAACCAGCCTACACTGCGTACTTGGATTTCATTTTCTTGCAAATCCAGCTCCTTGAGATGCCTGTGCACAGAAAAAATGCATTTTTGCTCACAGGCTGTAACCAACCATTCACACTTAACCTTGTCAAAGAAAAAATCATAAATCTTAAACATTATATTTTAGAAATAGAGAATTAGAAAAACAAAAACAGTAGCAGTAAAGCCTGCATGTCCTAACACGTGCAATCTGTGCGCAACCTGGGCTGCACCAAATTTAAGCTCGCTCACCATCTGATTTCACAACCGGTTTATATGTCTCGATTGCATCACATGAGATAGACTCACATTGAAGGGAGTAAATCATCACCTGCAGTGTCTCGTTATCAACTGAAGGCCATCGGTAGTGAATCCATCACAGCTGGCAAGACGCAGGGAACGAAAATTGGGGAAAGCAAGAGCTACAATCCGCAAACTTTCGTCAGAGATAGTCATGCGCTTCAAACGGAGACATTCCAATCCAGCGTAGTGCTCGGCCAAGGCCTCGATCCATGGCTGGATGAATGCCCCCCAATTCGAAGGCACCAGCCCAAAGTCAGTGAACCTAGGCCGCCCTTTCATCTCCAAAGACGTTAACTTGGGGAACCTCCTCAACAGGAGGTTTGGGGAAGCTGCATAGCAGTTCCCAATGAAAACACTCCGCCTGCTCCATCCTTCTGCCCTGCACCACGCTTTGCACACCAGGGACACAGAGTTTCTATCCCTGTGGTCATTCAGAAATACTAACACGTGCTCTAGCACCTCGTCTGGGAAAACGGAGAGCATCTCTCCTTCCTGATCTATCTCCAAGGATTCCAAGTCTGCCAGTCTTCGAAATTGGAGACGAAGAGTTTATTCTCAAGCCAACCAAAAAAATTGCGCTTCTTTCATTGGCCCCTCTACTTGGATTTTCATGATACTGGAGATAGAAAGATCACACACAGCTCACAGGGAGCTCGTCTAAAATTTCCCCTATTTCTCCCATTCTCCACTTCTGAAGTGATCCTCCGGGGCTGGACAAATGCATCGGTATCCCCTCCGCTATAAACGAAACTCTTCTAGTTTCATAAGCCGAATCGACCAAGATCTCTTCATGGAAGATGTAAGTATGTTATGCTGTCGAATCATTCCCTAACACAATAACAAAGCTCTATCTCGCATCACATTCGCCTTCATTGGCGTGTCAACAAGCACCTTTTCTGCGCCATTGAAGTAAAATAACCACCTGGCTCAGCATCTACTCTAACCAATGGCTCTTGCAAGAAAATTTGAACCAGTGCGCAACATAGAGCACCAGCCTCCATGACAATAAACAGGAGCCTTCAGTGCACGACACTTGTCCGTACAAAGCTCAGAATAAGTAGCGTAGCATTCTTTGTCAAGAACACGGCTTTCTGCAGCTTCAACTACCCCAACTTCGGCATACACAAGCTGTCACACTCTTCTTCTGTGCACGCCTGCCAAGTACCGGGAAAGAGGTGTCAACGCATTACAAAAAAAGAAACCGCAATAGGACGAGAACAGACACACATTCTAACGGATACAAAAGCCTTACCTAGACCTGAAACTAGCTGCATGTCCATACACGATCACGAAAACCAAACTGCAACATTAACAATGACCTACAAATGGTGACGGTTTAAGTCACATTATACACACATTTTCCTCTCTTCAACACTGAGGACTACGCTCGGATGGCTTTAGATCTCAAATGTTTGAAAAATCGAAGTTTGAATATTGAATCGACTGCGCTTGAATTATATTTTTAAACAATTGGCACGCCTCATGGGAATGGTCAATCCAACCAAGATCTCTCCAAAGTTCATTAGAATATCAATAGATAGATAGATAAAACAAAGATTCAGATCTCCAGTACTCCTTGATATTAATCCTTCTATCTTTTAGTGTATAATTAAAAACTTGAACAGTAGGAAGTTAATTCCAAGATACGAGATTGACACCGCTTTCTAGCTACCTCCATTATTCAGTATATCATTTCAGTAATTGTAGTGACTGGAACAAAACAGAAGAGGAAGGTGCACTAGCAACAAGCAAAACAAAGAAAACAGTAATGCTCGAAAAACCGCACGTCTTCCGTTCCTTCACTATGGTTACGAAATCCAAATTCCATACAGTGTTCTAACAAGGAACTTTTATCCGCAGTGACAACAGCAAGATGGAGGAGGGAATGAAATCATCATGAGTAGTACGTAATCCCAATTAGCGAGCATGTCCAGGATTAATCTCTCACAGAGGTGAATCTCAATTAGAATTGCATGTTCCCATGTAAGCATAAAACCGCAGGACCTAAAACAAAATGATGTGTTTTTAGAGGAAGTGTACCAAACGTTGTACTTTTCTGGTACGGCACTAGAAGAATGAGAGAGTAAAAGGTATGACAGGGGTAGGGTTAAAGGTAAAACAGGGAAGGACGAACCTGTCACAACTAGCACAATAATTTCAACTACTACCAACTTAAACGAAAGGCGAGTGCGTTAACAGTGGATACGCCTGCGGAACTTCCTGAGTAGGCATGAACACCCCATTGTGAGTCTTTCCCTTCTTTGCAGACTACAATGCATGAATCACACTAACTCACATACAGAATAGCAACACAAACGCTGCCCTAATAGTACTTAATTTACTGTGGAACAAACTAGACTTGTCCAATTGTAAAATCTCAACGGACTACACAAAGCTCGACATTTTCCAAAAAAATTCAAGTCTAAAAATAATTTGATAACACACTATGTCAGAAGCCCAGACTATATTCTTAAACTCGCACCTCGCCCAGCAAAGCCTTCATTGACTTGAGCGTTATACAATAAAACAACCATAGGGTTGATTCTTCACAGCATACTGCATAGTGAGACACACCTCAAAGATAAATCTGCTTACTAATCCCAAACACGATATTCCTAAGACCAACTATTCTCGAAAACCGTCAATCGAACCCCAACGCAAACTAGGAACAACCAAATTAATGAGCAAGAGACCAGATCCACCAGCAATCAAGACCTCCACCTCTAAACTACCTCACGAAACCGCTTAACCGAAACGCGCAACCCCAAACTCACGCCTCCCTCTTCCACCATCCACCCATTCATCCAACGAAACTCAAACCACTGTGCGTCCGTCTAACAGCACTCTAAACGCAACTCTTCTCACATGGAAGTCTAAAATAGACACGTTTTCTTAAATCAGTATTCCAAACTTCACCACTTGCGACACCATTAAACAGAGAAAAAAGTCGATCTCGCTTTCGACCACTCACTCTCTCGCTCGCTCGTGCGTCCCTATCACCTGTATGCTTGATCACGTGCGTCGCGGAGACCCTCGTTGAGAAGGCTGCAAAAGGGGGAATATTCCGGCTGAGGGCATAAGTCGCTTCCGTTCAACAGAAGCGACATAGCGGTGATGGTGATGGAAACAACAACACCAACACCAACAGCAACATCAGCAGCAGCAGCTCGAACAGCGTTGTTGCAAAGAGGGCGAGAGGAGCTGCGTCCGTCCTGGCTCGAGCTCTGCCCCCTTTCCCAGTCGGACCTGGCGGTCCCGAAAGACGGCCCCCGCGGAAAGATGCCGCGTGATTAGGCCCACCCACGGGTACGAGTCCCCTTCCTTTGATCATGGGTTGCCGTGGTGTCAGCATAGAGGGTCTGTGCGCGGGTATAGAGCGCGACCGACCCCATTGAATCCACACATGTGGAGGGGCCTGTTGCAACAGGGTGTGCTCCACTTATTGGTCCGGATGGATGATAGAAAATGGATGGATAGATGAGGTGGATGATGGTGATGAGGACGTGGCTCCACGTAGGTACTGGAATGACTGCCCTGTGAGACAGGCAAGCAAGCATTGGGTTGCCCTGTGACTGTGAGGGGAGAATGGCAAAGTGTGTAGCAGAATGAAGATGCCACCCACATTCTCTGATGCATTCTTTTGGTGGCAAGCACCATAATATCCTCCTTTTGCTGATGTGCCCAATTCCATGTAATAAAGCCTCTGATATATATACATAATTAAACCATATAGATTTTTAATACAATGTTACAATATTACAAAAAGTTTATAGTCATGTGTTAACAACTTAATAAAAATAGAGAAGTGATTCTATTTTCAATTTGAAAAAAAAATTAAAAAAATTAAAAATTAAAAATTAAATAGTACAATGAACCCATAAAAAATTTAAAAAATTAATTTTTTTATATTGAGTCTAAAAATACATATGTTTAATACAATACATAATATTTTTACTTTTATGTTTTTGATTTCTTATATGCTCAAATTTGGTATATATTTCAAAAGTATGAATTATTAATTTTAAGTTCATAGTAGTACACATAAAATATTTATTCTTGTTGAATGCATTTAATTTAATGACTTTTTAAAAATTTTAAAATAAAAATTAATTAGTAAAAATAATCTTCTAATATTATCATATTTAATTATAAATCTAGAAAATATTTTTTAGTATAAAAATTAGTACAACTTTAAAAGAGCACAATATCAAAAATATTTGGTAGACAACCACTAGATTCTCATGCAAAGATGCAATCAAGTGTTGGTTGAGATTGTTTTATTTGAGTCTAATTGTTCTTCCTTGCAAAGTCAAAAAGTAGATAAAAGATGCTAATTATTATTTTAATAAACTATTTGAAAGTTATTAAATAAAAATTTTAAAAAAAATCCAATTCTAAATAGTCATTTTTTATTTAAACATATTCATCTTATAAGTTATATTAATAAAATTAGGTAAATAATAAAATACATCATAGATAAAATTTTAAAAAGATATTTAGAATACTTTTAGCAAAAAGTTTTTTTAACAAGAGATTAAAAAGATAATCATTCTAATAATAAATTATCACTACTAGATAATCACTCTAATAGTAGAAAAATAATCACTACTATTTGTTTATTATTATAATAGTTTTTAGAATACTATTAAATATATATGTGTGTATATATATAAATGTTAATATTTTTTTATAATTATAAGATTAGATAATTTTTGTCATATTAAAATAATTACTTACTATATATCACTGGTACTTTATTTTTGATTATTTTTTTTAATAAAAATAATTATATAAAAAAATATATAAGAAAAATTTTAATATAATTTTTTATTATTAGTTCTATTAAAGAAATTTTAATGTAATTCTTTAATATTAATTCTATTAGTAACATTTTTTAAAATTCTAAATTTTTTATAGTCTATTAATATTTATTTAAATAAATATATTATATTTTTAAAAAATAATTGACTTATATATAATATCATTTATTAATTTAGCCATCAATGTGTTTCTACTTACATGCTAGTAATTTGATGCTTATAATTTCTTTATAAGAAGATTTATAATTTTTTTTTATTATTCCAATTAAACATAAATTAAGCATTTATATTTTTAATCTATATTAATAAAATATTAATTATCTTGATAATTTTAATAATATATCATTTTAATATCATATTATATATTACTTTAAATAAATAAATATATATATATATATATATATATATATATATTACTTCAAATATGATAGTTATAAATATATTACATATTTTATTGTAAGCACACAAAAAAGATAATTTTTAAAATATTTTTATAAAAATCTATTTAATTTGTTTAGTCTTATAAATGCTTTGATCCTAATTTAAGACAAATTACAAAGCATACCACCTATTCTATAACAAACAAGATCAAAATGATTTGATTTGCTTTATCAAATTAAACATAAATAAAAGAGAGTTTTCCAATTTATCTAATAATAAATATATTATTTTTTAATACTATTTTAAGATTATATATATATCTAAAATTAGTCTTTTAAAAAAATCGCTAAATAGACACCTCTTTTTATTGCATAGATACCCTCCCATGCAATCCCATTAATTCATTAAGAATTTTTTTTA
This sequence comes from Physcomitrellopsis africana, assembly GCA_036785485.1. NCBI lineage: Eukaryota > Viridiplantae > Streptophyta > Bryopsida > Funariales > Funariaceae > Physcomitrellopsis > Physcomitrellopsis africana. Next base: position 99,134 of record JAWRVF010000760.1, read on the forward strand.
AAAAACAAATGTGTAGATATTTTAATATTTTGATAATTTAAAATATCTAGAATTTTAAAATATTAAAATATATTTATATCAATTAATGGGTTATAAAGATTAAAGAATATTAATATTTTTAAAACAATAAAAAATTAGAATAGCTATTACCAAATATCAAAAAATTTAAAAATGTTGAAGTTAGAGTAGAGTACAAAATAAGCATTGACAAAACTAAGAATAGATAAAATCTTACCTTTGTATATACTAACTAACAAGAAAACCTTGTAAAAACTTTTAAAGAGCCATAAGACTTGTAAGAAGTGCATCCAAATTATTAGATGCTTCCACAGTAGTTTCCTATCTTCAATAAAATTCTAAATGAAGTTTGCTTAACCACATGATTTTTTCAATCATTTTACTACATTAAAAATAAACATGAAAATATCTTATTACATTGTGTTAATAAGAAAATTGTTAAAATTTGTTCAATATGTAATCAATGTAAGAAATATATTTAATCCAACATCCTATTAAATATTTATGCAACAAAAATAGTTACTCCCACAATCCATAAACATGCCGCATATAATTTCTGTAATATAATTTCTTTGATATTAGATATCATTAAATTTGTTAGTGAGTGATGCTAAGAAATGTTAAGAAAAACTCATAACTTTTACAGGTTTCTTGGTCACCGTAAATGAGGTCACCACTCAAATGAATGTTAAAAGAGAAACTCTATTTATTTTTACAACCAGAATGCATAAATCATGTATTCAAAATGGACGGATTCTGCATTGTTGTGAGGCATTCAAGAGTTTGTCAAATTATGATTTTGAAGAAAACTTTTAATAGTTGTAATCACTTGCTATGATAAAATAGATGCACCACAGGATATAAATATGATCAAATGTTGAAAATGGCATATTTTCTCCATTTAAGGCTGGTACAAGTTCTGGTGAAAACACACAAAGTGAACAATACTTGAAAGGAGTAAAACTGAAAGACTCTTCACAACATTTGACTAAAAGAAACAAAAAAAAAAAAAAAAAAAAAAAAAAAAAGTCCAAAGACGAGCGAGAAGAGAGAGAGGGGGAGATCAGTCGAAAGTAACCAATTGCAAGGTATTCAGACATCTCAAGAATCATGTAGTACAAATGGTACTCGCACACAAAAGAAAGGAGAATTGAGACTTCGCTCTCTAATCAGCACATTTTTCGTGAAAAGGAGGAATGCAGCGAATATGTAACACTAAGCATGGAGTCACAAAATTAATTCAAAGAAGTAAAAGAAGTTAAGGACGATTACAAGCTGTACAGAAGGACCCACTTGAGATAAATACTCTGTATCATGAATAGGAAGGATCAGAGACATTTCATACGAAGGCCTTACACACATATTGTCAACACTAGTTTTGGATCTCAAAACTAGTAATAAACAGTGTGAAGAATTCCTCGGTGAGACAGAATTTTCATGGCCTGCTCATCGTCATCTCCATCATCTTCACCACCTGAGGCTTTCTTTGATGCGGCCTTCATGTTCTTGCGCTTTACTCATCCAGGTTTGCCACCACCAAGTGGGCTACAGAGGGCAAAATCAATGTGTTTTTAGCTGTTTAACCGTCCACAATTTGCTTGCCAATTCTGTTAAATTTAAAAGGGAATGTTGAAAGAAGATAAAACAGCGTTTGCAGAAATGATAGACCAAATACCTGCCTGAGGTGAATCCGTAGCAATAACTAAGGTGAAATTGCAAAAAACATTAAACTCGGGGTGTTTGCAATAAGTTCAGTCCTGGTTCAGATCACTGTCCTCATGCGTCGCAGGAACGGGTCCCCCTAAAAGAAACGCCGAGTATTCTTCTCATCGAGAATGCGCAACATACAGGCATTGTTGCAGATACGGCTCAGAGCATACTGCACCCTCCAGAACTCACGCTTGTAGCACAGACCATACTTTCCCGCCAGCTTTAGCCCAGCGTCGAGACGCTCCCTCTCGCGGCTTCTCCAAGGTCTTCCCATCTGCAGCAACTCCAATTCAGCGACTCGCCTTCCGCAAAAACCCAGCGGTTACTGTCCTTCACAGCAACCCCATCTCCACACTGAAGACAGAAAAAATTGATCTCTACTGTTGCCACATCTGAGCCCAACTGTCGACACATCCTGAAATCCTCATTCGATTCCAAACTGCAAATGGTGAGGTCCAAAGACATCAAGGGGCATATGCAAATGTAAGCTGCAGACACAAGACGTTGGTAAACGCTTACAAGCTTGTGACGTGCATCATGCTGGTGAGACTTCGGCAACGAGAGAGAGAGAGCTACAGGGGAATTAAACTCCGAACCCTAAACCTAAAAAAAGAAAGTCATGAAAGATTTGATTGAAAATATTCACAACTGGGTGTTGGGGTGACTATGATCATGTTTAATAAGTGAATGTGACTGAACATTATGTGACCCAACTTTTGAATAGGGACAAACATAACAATTTAATGTAACAAAATGTAGTGAGTGTCCAGTATTCATGTATCACATGTATTTGTGGTAGTCATATTATTATTTTTCTATTATGCATTTAAGTTTACAAAAAGTTCCATAAGTGACTTCATTTGGGAGCACAAGCAAACTCCAAAACATACATAAACACACCAGTGTTTATTTCATTTCTTTCTATCTTTGTGTGAAATTCTGCAGTTTGGTCTTAAACATTTACAAATAGTATTGAATAATAGCACTCACAGAATGCCACAAGCTTTTTTTGAAAAAATGAGTTCAAATGGAGGTCTTTGTTCATGGCAAGAAATTCAAAAGAAGATAAAAACCTGCTAAGATAATTATACATATTTCAACTGGGGGGGTTCAAACTTCTGTGTAGGTAGTGCTGTTGAAGAATTATTCACAAAGGTAATCTTCTAGAATATGGTAAAACAAATAGCATTATTGTATTTAACTCTAGATTGTGGTTCCCTTCTTGCTACATAGAAAAGACAAAAAAATAACATACTTCAACAGTTCAAATCTCCCCATCCAACTAGGTCCAAAACCTGCTAATGTCTGTAAGATAAATATATGTACACATGCTTCTATTGAATGTTACTAATAACTCAAAAACCACTGTATTGCTTCAGAGAAACCAATTCACATGTGTTCCCTCTGTGCAACTCAACATGAAAGAGAGGTGTTAAAACTAGCTAGTATGAAAAATAAAAAACTTAGCCTCCTACCCTAAGCAAAGTGCCAAGGAAATCAAGCACAAGTGGCTAAATTGAATGAGAAAATTTCATTCTTTGTTGCCTTTGAATTCATTTAGTATGGACAGAAGCAAGTGTGTGCCACCAACCACAGGCAATACTAGCTGCACACCCACCATCATTCATTGTTACTTGCATTGGCAAATCTCTATTGTTGCAATCACCCAAACCCAACTGCACACACAAAGAAACCATCATCTGATTGTGTCAGTGTGTCATTTGTTCCATACTCTGAAAACCAGTGGAAAGCTAAGGCTTGGTTTCTTGGGAGTGAAATCTGAAATGACAGAGCATCCACTAATGTTTGGGTGCTAAGTCCCAAAGCATAAGGGATTACCACATTGAGCATAAAATATACATCTTAAATTTAATAAAGATTTGATATGTCTATGTTCAAACACATTTTAAAGTAGATCTTTCTACATTTAACATTAAACAACTGTATTTCAAGTCAAACAGTGTGAAGGGACATAAAGCATGAAGGCAAAGTGGAAACATACTTGGCCATATTTGTTCCAACCCCATGCAAAGATTTTTCCTGATCCTGGAGAACAAACAACATCAGTAAGATGTCAATGATACTAAATGAAGGGCACACAAAGCACCTCAGTTGACCTTAGTAAAGCACCTAAAATTGTCAAGATTTTCATTTAATTAATCTGTAAAAAATAAAAATCAAAAGAGAGTAGCAAGAGTGAGAGGGATAAGAAAAGGTAGGATGTTTGATCAGCATGCCTAACCCACAGCTAAGGTCAGACAATTGAATTGTTCATTGAAGCAAAGAAATTTCTGTAATTTCTTCAGTCATTTTAATAAAAAAGAAGTTACTTTGAGAACACCTGTTAGCAAAACACTATGGCGTGTTCCACAGGCAACTGCCACAGACAATTCATCTTCCAAAAGCGGTGCATTAATCAATCTTGGAGACAACTGGAACAATGCAAGAGCTATGTTAGTGGAATGGGCTCACAATTAACCAAACAGAAAACAAAATTGTGTGTGTTTCAAGTTAAGAAAGCAACAATTAAATGCAAGCAGCTAGCAATGAGTGACTCATAAGCACCCAAAACCATAAAAAGATGATTTGGAACTTTTACACAAGGATTTCTAGGAAAAATGAAGTAACCTCAGCATTATTCCCACCCACACCAAGTTGGCCAAATTGGTTTCCACCAAAAGAATAGACATCTCCAATATCAGTAACACAGAGTGTGTGCCATAAGCCTGCTGCTAAGCCTACAATGCACAGTCCTCCCAGTGTTGACACATGACAAGGGCTCAGCTCATCTTCAGTACTGCCTTGACCAACCTGCCAATCAGCAAGCGTACAGTATTCAATTTAGTTTTGAGAAGGGTGATTAAGAGTGTGTTGGTGAGCTGTTTTCATCATTTGTTGAGTTTATTTTTGAAGACATATGGAACTAAGAATCTTCAATTCTAGGTGGTTTCATATACAAATCACCATTTGGTGGGATGTTTTTGAAATAGCAGCACATCAAAAAAGAAACTATCCTATGATTATTGCCAAGGGAATAGTCCATACATGAGCTTCTCAGAAACAACCCAGAAGTAAACTTTGTCAAGGAGGATGTGCATGCAAACCTGGCCATAGAGACCCCATCCAAAAGTCAACACTGCTCCAGCATCTGTTTCAGTAAATAAAGAATATTCACTGTTACAGGTGCATTAAAATAATGCAACAACAGGAATGAGTGAATGACTTTAATTGATAACTAATGATAATGAATACTAAGTTGCAGGTGTTGACATAAACTATTATGCAATGAACAAATGTACAACAAAAGCATACCCAAATTCACCAAGTTCTGTGCAGTGACTATTCTTTACGTGGACAAATAGACAGAATATATGTGTTCTGAACCTAGTCATAACATCCTGATCATGCTGTTGAACAGGAAAACTGTACTAACTGTGGAAAACACCTTGTTAAATATTTGTTTTCATCAGAGGACAAATGTAGCAGAATGACAGTTGGCATCATTCTTCTTCACTGATAGAGTTCCTGATTAATACATGGGTCATTTATTGACATTGAATTGTGTTCTTTCTTCCAGTGTTACATGACCATTATTTCAGAAAGAATTTAATTCAACTAGTTGAGAACAGTACAGAAGGAGCTGTGTAATTCTTTTCTGTGTGTACCTGTGATGACTGCACTGTGACGGCCTCCACATGCAATTGCTTTTATGTAGCTCCCTGGAATAGGAACTCCACTTCTACTAGTACCTGTGTCTGCCAAATTGAAGCAAGGTATGTGCTGTGGAAATGACACAATCCGGATGCGGGAGCCTAATCCTAGTTGGCCCTCACCTCCATAACCCCATCCCCAAACTTGACCTACATCTGTTTCCATGTGATTAGTAATGTCTAAAATATAAAAGATCTTGATGAAAATATGATCTTCAACTAGAACTTAACCATAAAAAGAATTTCAAACAGATCATTCCCTAAAAAACCAGAAGGAAGGAATACCTGACTATAAATTCTCTGATAAAAATAGATGCTCATATTCCTACTTAGATGTTGAGAACGAATTTAATATTCTAGACTTAACAAAACTGCTGCTGGGGAAGTGGGCATGATTAGTGAAATTCAACGCACACCTGACAGAGCCAATGTGTGGCGTCCACCTGCAGCAACTGAACTGATTCTGATGCCAGGATCCAGATTTACCAAACAAGGTGGAGCAAAAGCATTCTCTTCGGATGTAAGAGAGCTATCAGGCGATTCTCCTTCAGCACAGCTTACGACCTTTCTTTTTTTAATAACTTCTTCTGCACCGTCGCTTCCAGTAGTTTTGCATGTCAAGTTCCGATGAGTTTGCTTGCCAGTAGGTTTGGTGCCTCCCAGCAATCCCCCAGTAAGCCGCAAAGGTGAACCAGATGAAGATGTAGGTTTGCTAGAAATAGCAACCACATGGTTTATTGGAGGTGACTGCGAGGTCGTGATTGGAACATCTGGGGATAAGTCATTCCTCTGCAGTTCGGCGCTGTCATCCGCAATATTGAGCTTTAAGCTGGGAACACATTCACTCCAACCCCAAGTGTAAACCTCACCGTCTCCTGCGAACATATGCAGCCTATTTTGGTCAATTTAATACGAATATTAAAACTCGTGGCAACACTAACAAAACACACTAATTTTTTCATAGTTCTGATTTTTGGGAGAAACCAATACATCTATGGCCTAGATTTGCTACCAGGCGACCAAATTTTTCATGAACACCTTATTCTTGAAACTACGCAGTGCACATTCACGATGAAAGTCAAAGGGTAATCAGCGCACTGTCGGAGAAAGAGGAAAGGTAATTCCAGATATGAGAGTCGGACGCCTTTCTAGTAGCAACAGACGAAAACAGAAATCCGCAAGTGCTTATGCATAACAAAATTGGTTTTTATTACTTAACCCAGTTACTAACTAAGTGGACCAGGTCACATCATGATAAAATCATTACTGCATTCACGTCTATCAGACCATGGAATAAAAGTTACATTCTACCACCACATACGCAAAATATTAAACCCTAGAAAACACCTTCCAGATCACGAAGTGTTCCATGTCCTGATACCAGCAGATACTGCAACCACTTCTCAACGCTCTCACGTCGTGATGCTTCGACTTAGTAAAGAAGTTAAAACGATAGAAAAGATAAAAGATTCAAGAGTCAAATCTGGTTCAGGGTACTAATTTGATCAGGCCATTAAAAAGGTATCGGTTTTACACCTGACCAACACAAACATCGATATTACAGACATAATTGATTTCATGAATCTGCACAGTCCACTCTGTTACAAACTAATTGTTACATCCTTCTTTCAGTGCTTCTAAATTGGATTTTATTAAACATGGTATATTTAAGCAAATAAAGTGATCGTTAGTCTAATTCTCCACTCTCATTATTCCAAAGCCGTACCACTAAAGATCTGAGCTGCTCAACACCAATTGTTCCGTGACTTCCAAAACTAAAAGTTCTAATGCCCAAGACTATAGAAGTGTCAACTTCAGTGTTAATATTACTGTGACCACCAAATAAATGATCTACATGGTTGAAAGAATAGTCCCAAATATTTAAAAGCTCCACAAGTTACATGTTCAAAGTTAAGTAAATTCATGAATCAGTTACTGCAGTCACTTTGTGGACACAGTTTCGCGGTATCTCTCATATGTAATGACGACACCTACACTCGAATATTTGAAACTTTGAAGGTAAAGTGTTAAATCGACTACACAGTGGTTTATCAGGAACACAAAAGTCAGTAGAATTATGTTAAGCATAATGTCAAACCGCATAGATAATGAGCGATTTCGAATGGCTTGATAACTGCTGCTAGTGATCCTCCGAAATTCACTAGGTTAAGAATTGTAGGAAATCACAGGCTCAGAGGAGTCAACGATGCATGCGCTCGTGTAGATACCTGCGCTGTCTGATCAAACTGATCATCAGTCGAATGACAGCCAATCGAAGCTGGAGACTTTCACAGTACAGCAAGTGCGTTCAGATGTTTAGCCTGTGAATATAGAATCAGGTTATAGTTGGGAGTCTAAAGAATTGCATCGGTATCCAAAGTCATACGTTGACCAAACCAAGAACTGAAGAGACGACTATCTCTATATAGTCGTCATGTTGTCACTTGAGTCACGACAAACTGTGCTAGGTTTCATGTAACTTGGTTGTAGTGGTTCAATATATAGCATTGATTAGTAGAATTTTTATTTTGTTCTTGTGGACTAAAGGTAATCTCTACTGCAGTGACAACCTGACAACCAATATCGACTTTCTATGCCCTTGCCGAATAATGTTATTTAAGTAGAGTGTCTCAACGAACATCACGGGTGAGCAATTAGACTTCCACTGCCAGAATGTTATGCAAATTCTGACTCCATGACTTCCATATAAAATTCGTAATGATCCATCATCTATAACAGCTTCACCCATCGTGGTAACGAGGCCACAAGGTGAGCTGATTGCAGAAAATGCTCCATTGCTGCACTGTTGGCATCAGCCGGCTCGTATCACAACAGAGACAAGCGAAGACAAAATCTCCCACATATTTTAGAATAAACGAAATTGATTACCAAGGAAATTGAAAATTTGATTCTTAGAGTTTATGAAGCGTCAATAAGCAATGAATCCTACAACATAGGGTAAACTAGACACAGAATAGTCCTCCACTTTATCTGGAACTCAAATGATTTATCCTTTTCGAGCTTTGCAAGCCAATTTTATGATGAAAAAGGGGTGAGAACTTAAAAAGCCTACATTTCTGAACTGATTCTACTTAGAGGTATGAAGTAATTACTCTGGGACCGAAATAAATTTGAGAATCTAGGCAGGGTTGCAAATCAGATTCTACAGGTTCTGTGGAAAGTCTACTCCGAAAGAGGCTAGTGCGTATCGAACGTCGGACTATCTTATAACCTAAGTATAAGTTCAGTGTTACTTTACAATTGACGAGATATTTCCAAAGCAAGAATACATATAATGCGCTAATTGATTATCGAAGAACCCGAAATATGCTAGGAGAGAACAAACTGAAAACCTGTGCCAGGACAAGGTAACTAGATAGATCAGTCCTGCTGCCATTCCGGTTGAAACAGCAGAAAATGAACTATGTTAAATACAAATCAGCACAAGTTTCTAGCTTCCTCCATTATTGAGAGAATCATTCAATCTTCACGAATTGAAATAACGAGATCTCTCTTGATAAAGAACGGAGGAAGGAGCGCTTACAAAAAGAAATAGAAGAATAATAATAGGCGCTCAAAATGCCGCATGTTTCCACACTTCACAACAGTTATGATATCCGCTCTCCAGACAGTAGTTCTGGTCAACACATGTTTTCTTTTTGCTAAACCAACACCTAGATGGAGGAGGGAATGTAATCTTTAATAGTAGCATATAACTCTGATCAGCAAAAAATTTCAGGATTGCTTCCTCAAAAGCACCTAATCTAAATCAAAATTGACAACTCGCATGTGGCCATATAACCACACGACCCAAAAAATAATTTGTTGAAAAGAAAGCAAGCCAAACTTAAAGCTATTCTTCAGACTAGGCACTGGAATAGTGTAAGAAAAACATTAAAAAGATGGTATGGTTGAAGGTGAAGTAGACAACTAATAACCTGTAACAGCTGCACAATGTGCCCAGCCTCCGGCAGCTTGAACGATGGGCGAGTCTGTTGGCAAAGGATACGGCTCAGGAACTTCCTGGGCAGGCACGAAACACCCCCAAAGTGAGCTATCTCCTACTTTACTATCTTCAGATCATGCATCGGGCTAATGCCAGCGGATTTTTTCCGTGTATCCATTAACTTCACTTTCACAATCAGCAAAGACGTCACATGAACCGAAGGCGAGTAATTCACATATTGGATTGTACCGCAAGCTTTATCCCTATGAGTTCAGTTTGCACAGATCTAAATTTCTTAATTTATTCAGTGCCTTTGTTGCGTGATTAACAGCTACAGAGCTAGCTTTAACGCAAAATCGAACACTTAGTATGAGCCTGCTGACATGGTTTTGTTAGCCGCGTCATACCAACCCATAACCAGAGCAATTGTAGAAGTATGATCAAGCCACATACTATCCTCTCAATGGTGAGTGATTCAAGCGTTACTCAGATGTTTCCTTTACTATTCCTAGAACTCCCGGCAGCTGCAGAGCTCCATGTGAGGGTTCGCACCATCAGCAGACTTGCACCGTAATGAATATTCATCTTTCCGTACTCTAAAGAAGAGAACAATACCCACCTCATGCGAAACCTTCATATGTCATTCTCTTACCTGTTGTTTGCCAGAGATTAAGCAGCATTGTCCAAAGTCTGTGGAAGAACCCCATGTATTAAGGTTACCAGATTCTGCACAGAGCACCCACACATGGCAAACATTTTGATACAACTATAAATTTATGAGCAACAATAATCATGACTGACCCCCCTTAGTCCACACCTATACATGCAAAGTTTAACGTTGCAAATAGATTTAGCTTTCTCCAATCCCTGTGCACCTCGGTTGGTCTTGTTAATTCAGGTGGATCGACCAACGAAATAACGATACGCTTACTCTTCACAGTATTGGTCAATTACTGCAACTTTTGCTGCTGGAAGGGTATCGTCAAGTCAATATGTACCAACTATTACCTTCACACATCTGACTCATACTAGTGACCAAGACAAACATTCTTATTTAGCTTTCGTCTGAAGAGTGGAGATAAATCATTCTGAAAATTTCTTGCAAGTCCTCACACGCGACAAAGATTTTAAGATTTGGCATCAGAGCCACCGACAGGTACTTTCAATCAGTTTTTCTTGAAGTCATCAGTCAATTCTGAGGTGCTGCTCAATCAGCGTGTTAACCTTGACACAGCTTCGATTCTCTTATTCTCGAATTAATATTACAAAAGTCCAATGATCTGAAAAGCATTTGTAGCGTACAACAGGATACTCTCGAGTCTTAAAGGTAAGCAAACAGCTCAGTGTTTCCCTTTCATTTTCAACACTAGAATAATTGCAGGATAGACGTTGTCCGAAGCCCACCACATGCACTTGAATTCTCATCCATTCAACAAGGTCTTGATCCAATCGACCGTCTGACAATGTTCTCAGCCTTTGGGATTGATCCTTCACGGTATGCTGCATGGTGGGGTTACAACGTTGCAACATAAATCCCATGAAATAGGTTGGTTGTAAGGATTTCCTGCATCATGAGTCGACGGAGAACACACGGTTTGGTCAGGCTGCATACCAGAGATGGCTATTCCAAAGCCACATCCGCCATTGCAGACTGTCTTGAGCGGATCGTTCAGCACTGATACTGGCACCGGTGTGGGCTGCAACAGCGGCGTTCGCTGAGGTGACGAGGCGGGCAAATATCCCCACATCCGCACACTGCATACTCCTGCCGCTGCATTTTTCCTACCCACATCTCTCATTGCAACTCCAATATCATGTGTGGGTTATCCTGTCCTCTTTGTTTCATTCCCTTCTTCTCCTCCCACTGCTTCGATTCCCCTCTAACCCCACACGCACCAAATCCCTCGGTACCTGCAATACTACTAAGCCCACAAAACACGCGAATGCCAACAGACAATGAGCTACTAAATACTATTCTCATGAGATGCAGGAAACAAAACCTCGGTTACCTCTCACCAAAAAAAAATCGATAATAAAATTCTAAAAATAGATATCATGTGTAAAAATACTACCACACTTCTCCGTGATTCGCATTGAAACACTATCTTATATAACTCACCTCAAGAGACACTATAACACTACTATCTGCAAGAAAATACATGCTCGCCCCGATGCTAATTGCTCTCTTTACTTACTGCAGCTCCATCCAAGAAGAAAACACGGGCATCTAGCATGGATGAGAGGCTAATATCTTTTCGGTGACTGTGGCTCGTGCGCGGGACAGATGGAGCACGGAGAGGCTTACCAAGCAAGCAAAAAAAAATCAGTCTCGGAAGTTCCAACAAGAAAAGGAACAACTGTGCGTCATGGTTCCATAGAGGCGAGGAGCTCGCAAAGTGGGGCAGGAGCTGAGGAAGGCAAGGCAGTAATATTAGACCCCGCCTTCCACGATATTTGGCGGGGATGTCGCGAGCCAAGTCACAATCGCCGACAAGTGGCCTGATGAGAGTATCTCACGCTGCTTGATCGAATAAAAGCTCGCCACCTTGTGGTTCAGTCATGCGGGTTGCTGCGATATTTTGCGCCGGTGTAGGCCCGATTTTGGGCGGCCAATGGAGGTGCCGTTTTGGATCTTTGTGGAGGGGCCCTGCAGGATTTTGGAGTTTTCGAAGATTCTCACGTCGTTTGATTGAATTTGCAGCTGATGGGTTGTCGTTCCTGGCCACCTCTAGTCTAGTGCTACTGTGGGTGTCGGTGGTGATCATCATAATTGGTGGACTACGTGACATCGTATGAGTTGATGCAGTAGGGCTTAAGGTTCTCCATCTGGAAGCGTGAGGCGTTGGGGATGTGTTTCACGCATATCTGCTTTCTATGCTCCTGCATAATCGCTCTTTCCAAACCGTAGCTTTCTTCGCACAAAGATTATGGTAACGGCAGTCTAAATCCAGCCCCTCTTCGGATGAGCATTGATTCCACGAGCACGACTGGTGCGCGCCGTGAACGACACCGTCATTGGAATTTTTCAATTAGCTCAAGCTCCGATGGACTAGCATTCCGCTCTGACGCAATGCTGACCTAAACATTGTGGAGCAAAATGTACTGTGGAATTCTCGGCAGCAGTTAGTGAAGCGGATGCTCGTGTAGTTAGCAAGCGAGTAAAGTATGTGTCGCAAGTTGTACAAGCACAATTGTAGTGTATTCCAAAATTTTATCCAGAGCAGGAGCACGTGTTGGGTGATGTTTACCAGGACGAATTTAATGTGTGTAGAATTGGAAGGTCTGAGGTTACAGAGCAGTAAACGGAGCTGTCATTTGAGATTCACATGATCTGTCACATGGCTCTGTATCAGGTTGTCTTGCAACTACATCCAAACGTTTGTGCGCATCCGCAGTTGGTAGCGTGATGTTTGTGTGGAAGTCAAGTGACTCAAATGCACTTGGGTTCAAATTGCCTCTCTGATAGCACTTCAACACTAAGTTCTCAGGTGCTGAGGGGCACTCCCGCTGTGGACAAGAACTGATTCTCAGCAAACACATAAGCGAGCCGAAGGAATTTGGCGTTTCAGCCGCAGAAAAGATGCATTGTCAGTACTTAACGATTTTGTGCGTCTGATCAGAAGCCTATCTTCAGGCAGCTCTTCAAGAGCTATGTTCAGATCCAGATTGAATGATTTGGTAGAGCGAGGCAGTAAACCCGCTCTACATGAAGATTCAAACAGCAGCTAATGAAATACGTGTAACGAACGAGGGGGTTTGGGGGGGTGTAGAACCCAAGATGACTTGACCTGCGATTATGTCCCGACACTGATTTCGGGAAATTTGACATTCTTTCAGTTTTAGAAAGCTGTGAGACACAACTGGCAAGGCCGATGCAACATGAGAAAAGCACAACCAACCTTTCTTCGGCACAGTTCACTCTCTTCTAACACACAAAAGAGCATTCAACTCCATGGAAGTTTGAGATGTGGTTGAATCAAGTCTGAAGGAAGTTCAATGGACAATATAACATATCACACTCTGCAGATTGCTCGGCCGCAAAACATCCCCTTCAAACTGGCAGTCCCGCAGAATTTGAACGAAGAGATCCTGCATTTTCAGGACAGCACCATGTCTTGATCCCAAAGAGTCCAAAAGAGGGTAAATGCAACAGCGTATTACACTATCGCCCAGCAAAATTCTACGTCATGGAGCTGCATCAGTTTATATACAGAATCAAGGTTTCTAAGATCGTAAAAGTGCTCACTGCTGCCGTCTACTTAGGCCGCTCTTCTCGCGCTCTGCCATATCCTTGTGCAAGCTGGAAATGCAGACAGCCTGCCCTAGCATCAGCAGCCAAGAGCAGTTTCAACGACACGAATCCGTGTGACGTGCAAGCTCGAAATCCTAAATCTGCTTCAACAAATTCCAATCCCCGATTGCATTGCGACATAACAAAGTAGACAAACCTTAAATCTTTCTTCTACTAGATCACCCTCAATTCTAAACCTTCTACTAGACCTCTTTAACCTAAATTCTAAATCTTACTTTCATTCACATAAGATCACCTTAAACCTTACTTGGACAAGATCATCTTAAAGCTTGAACTTTACATCTATAAAATTATTTTAAACCTTAAATTCTAAAACCTACTTCCACAAGATAATCTCAAATCTTGCTCTATGCATATCACTGCATTTGACATTACCTTTCAACCTTGATATTGGTTGTGGAGCCTTTCAAGTATTATTAGTTATAATTAAATTTTAAAACATTTTGTTGCTTAAACATTTTAGATACTTTATTGAAACATATATTAGCATACAAAAAATCTAGTTACCTCTTGTGTCTAAATTTTTTGTTTAAAGATAAAAATATTTAGTACATTGATGTGTATGGAACAATTTTACAAGGATTAATGCATTTCAAAGTTGAATGTGTGTTGATTTAAAAAAGAAGTGGTATTATTATAGGTTATGACAACTAAGATTACATGATAATATTTCACACATTTGTTTCAGTTCACTATTTTTTTTTAACAATATAGAAATATAATATTTATATTTATTTTACTTTTTTTTTATAGTTATTTCAATTAACCTCATGTCTTTTATAAATAATTTTTATTGTTGATGTTTATTATGATATTAATCTTTATTAGTAATAAAATAATTTTATTATTAATAACATCAACTTTAAAACTATCATGTTATAAAAACAATTCTTAATCATTTAAAGCATGGTTGTCTTTAAATCTTTGATTTTTTAATTAAAACATGTCTTAAAAATGAATAAAATCTAAGAAATTATAAATTAAAAAAAAAACTAAACTGTGTAATATTGATAGAAACAAAAATATATATAATACTTTAAAAAATTATTCTTGCCAACTATTCTTATAAAAAAATTATTCATATCATATAATTTATTATTTTTTTACAATTATGACATATTTTTGTAACTCTTTATATAATGCTATAATTACAACTATATTTTTAAAAATTTGATACTAATTCTTTTGTTAGAATTCTATGAGCATTTTAATATGTATAACAAATTATACCTATGTTTTTTATATGTAGTTTTTTATATGTCAAGTTTACAAAACTTTATTATGTAGATATCATTTAAAATTTTAATAAGTTTAACATACGTAAATTCTATTAAACATTCAAAAACCTACTTGAATTTAAGTCAAAAACTTTAATGCCTTATCATTACCTCATTGGCAATATTTAAAGTTAACAATTTTTAATTTTATCTACAAATTATATTGACAATGCATATTCAACGATAAAAATTTACAAGTTTTTTTTTTTTTTTTTTTTTTTTTTTCATTATGCAAAAAAAATAATACTATAAAAATAATATTTTATATATATATATATATATATATATATATAAATTTTTTTGAATCCATCTTCATATTATTTTAAAAATATATATATTATCTTATTTTTAATAGTATATTTATTACTACATTAAATCTTATTTTTTAAAACACATCTATTTTACTTAAATGGTATTTAAACTCTCTTTAAAATAAATCATATATCTTCTATTAACTCAATTTGGATTTTAAATATTTTTTTGAAATTTTAAATTATCATAAAGACTCTTACCTGTATAATAATGGATGACAGTGTCATATAAAACACACAATTTAAAAAAAAGTTAATTAATTAATTTTTAAAAAAGTTATTAATAACCGATATCTATGTCTTGTTGAAAAATAGTTATTGTTAATATGAGGCATTTATTACTATTTTTAAATATTATCCCATACTATGGTTATTTCTAAATATTTTAAATATTTTTAAATATTATGGTTATTTGAGTTTTTGTAGTATAAATAAGAATAATATTGGAACATTATGTTTTCAAGTTTTTAAAGTACAGATAAGCAAATATAAAAAATAATAATTATATAGAGACCAATTCAATTAAAACGACTGTATGCTCATAAAATGCTTTCTCTTGTTTACAAAAAAAATGTTTAAAGTAGAAAGCAGAATGAGGTTATTTAAAAATTTAGACAAAATAGTTTTATAAGTATAAAAATATTACATATAAATTATTAGATGAAAGACTAGCTAATATTAATCATTAGAGAGAATCTCATTTATTTAGAATATAATAATAACATTATATATTCACAATACTGTAAAATTATTCTACAGAAAGAATATGTTAAGAAAAGTAAAATGTTCACAAAATAGTCTTGCTAATGTAACTTGTATGGCACCACCATTTTTAATTATGTTAAATGTTTAAATAAAATTTGCAAAACAATTTTCTAATTTTATCATAATATTATGTTATTATTTTGTATTAAAAAGTAAATAATATCAAGTTTTTTATTTTTTTATTGTTTTTCTTTACTAGCTGCAATTGAGTACATGTTAAAAACAAATCTTGTTGTGTAAAATAAAAATTATATATAATATATGTTTGAAGACTTTAGGCTCAATTTTTAAAATAAAATATATCAAAATGTCATTATACATGTCAATGATTTAACTAAATTATGATTATTAGATTTTATTTGTTAATTTAATAATTATTTTTTAATAATTTTATATTTTATATAATTTATATTAATAGTATATTTTGTAAGACTTAAATTTTTAATTAAAATAGTATTATAAAAATAATAGCTTATTATATATATATATATATATATATATATATATATAATACATTATAAAATAGATGTATGTAAAACTTGGTTTTTTGGAGAGACAATTTTATATTAGTTTAGTATAAATTTTTTATATTTTATTTTTTTACTTTTATTTTTTAAAGATAGAATATAAAAAAACTAATTTCTATTATAATAAATATATATGTGTATATAAATATAAATATATAAATAAATAAATATATATACTTATAAAAATATAAAAGATTCAATTTAAAATGATAATTTTATAACTATGAAATATAATCTTAAAAATATTTAAATTTGCTTATTTTGTTAAGTACTAAATTTATTAAGTTCAATGCAAAATAATATTATGTAAAATTTGATTTGGAAATTTATTAAGTATATAGTTGTAGAAGAAAAATATTTATGGCACCATAATTATCTTATAATTCTGAAAATAAAGTGCTTTAAATACACTCTTCTTTAACAACCTCAATCCTCATAATAATTCTATGCCTTATCAAATTTTAAATTGTAAATCTTCACAATTTAAAAAAAACTCTAAATAATATAATAAATTATAAAAAATAGATCTCTTAATTGGATTATTATATTAGTTTCTAATTATTCATACTATTGTCTTATTTAATAATTTATATAACTACAAAAGTTGATATTGATCCAACTTACAAATTGATAGATGATGCAATACAATTCTCATTGATATTATTTGGCTTTTTATTCCATCTTTGATTAAAACTTTGAATGGCTAAATTTCTTAGAAATTTAACAAACTTGGTATAGGTCTTGGTCTTAATGTCTTGTACAAGTACTTTAAATTTTAGCTTCATCCAATTTGTAGATCTTTGTATATTTAAAAAATTCTAATTAATATTAATTTTCTAATTTTCTTAAATATATAATTAGAAATCTTTCAAAACGTAAGAAATTTACAACTTTCTTATATATTCACATAATCACAAAATTTTAATTTTAAAAGAAGTACAATATACTAAAGACAAATTTAAATATAATATAATATATTTATTACCTTCATATCTTTGTTGCAAATAAAATCCTAATTCTTATTATTTTTTTATAGTTTTATAATTCTACAAACTTTATATCTTTAAAACCTTCTTAAAACTAATTTTTCAATCACATAATTTAATTTCCAAAAATAATCTATTAATTATTATAGATCTTGGTTTTATGCTTCAAATTCTAGTTTTTATCTTGTCTCACAAACAAACATCTTGTGAGTATCATCTCTATTGTTTCTATGATAAATCTTGCTTGAATAAAATCTCTACTTTTATTAAAGAAGTAACCATGTTTTTTTACCTTCTCTACTTCATCTTGAATCATTTATTGTTCTACCAAGATAATAGAAGTCTTTTTGATATAATACGTAGCCTTAAATATAAACATTGTAGTTAGCTTAATATATTACTTATGGTGCTACAGATACACTATTCAAGTAAAATAAGACTCCAAAAGTTCAAAGAACTGAAACAAAAGAATTTCACTTTATATCACAAACAAGGAGCTACAATAAGGCACAAGAATAAGACCAAAAGACTCAAGTTGAACCACAAGGATTGTGTTGTGGAGATTGAAAATCCCCTTAGCCTCAACTTCTGCATATATTACATGCAAGGAAGCTCCTTGAGGAATTTTCTTAATGCTTGGATGTGAAGCAAGTCTAAGATCCTTCTAAGACCTTCCAAAATCTTCTTAGAACCTACTAGGACCTATTAGGATCTTTCCAAAATCATTGAGAACCTTGTAAAATCTTATAGAACCTACTAGAACCTTCTAAGATAAAACAAAATCTTCTAAAATCTTCTAGGATAAAATAGAATCTTCTAAATTCTTCTAAGACTAAATAGAACCTTCTTTTAGAACCTTCTTTCATTATATGTCTATGACATCATCTTCATCTTTAGCTCCAAGTTTTACAAAGAAAGATAGAATTGAAGTTGATCAAAGATAGAAGAAGACAAAGATATGTTACATAGTAACTAATATATATTCAAGTTGTTTTTTATAAGTAAAAAGATTCATTAGTCTTTACAATCAATGATAATGACCATATCTTCTACCATAGACCAAGCTTAAACTTTTGTGTCTTTGTTGCAAAAACGTCCTTCAAAAATTACTTCAAGGCCTCTTTGATGATGATTACTACAAAGCGATTATTGGGTATTCTTTAGTGTCTTATAGTTTAGATGATTCTTCACCTTAAGGTTGACAATATTGTCATATTATATGTTGTCTTGTTTAAGAATGCATTAGGCACTTGGCTGTGGAGGGTGACGTTATATTTTATAAGTATGTAAGAAATCCTAATAGGTTTCATCTATATAAGAAGAATGTAATCCAAATCTCAATTCAAAAGTATTTAAAGCCAATACAAAGTGCTCAAAAACACTCTTTTTAATAACCTCAATCATACACAAACTCCAATTGCTTTGTTACTTTCACAATTAGGCAACTTCAATTTTTCTTTGCAGGTCTTAACTCTAGGCAATGAGCTTTGGCAAGCTATAACTTTTAATTTGATTTCCTACTTGATGTGAAATTTTATACACAAATGCTACTATAAGTCTTTTATATGCTTAAAATATTTCAGGTCAATCCAACTTACAAATTATGAAGAAAACATCTACAAACCGCACTAATGTCATTAGGCTACCAACTTAAAGTTGATATAGATGTTCCAATAGCAATTTCTCCTTCTTTCTTTATTAACTTCAGCTCAAAATTGATATATAGCTTGATCTCTAAGTTCTCTAGTATCATATCAAATTTCACCTTGTTTTGACTAATAGATCTTTAGATATTGCAAAAATCCTAAATAATCCTAAATTACCAACTTCTAGTACTTCTTCATACTAATGATCAAATATCTCTCAATCTCATTATTAGATTATTACAAAATTTCACACACTCATAGCACACCTAATTAATCACATACTATTAATTTTTTTAATTATATTAATTGTACAAATTTTTTTAATTATATTAATTGTACAAATTAGCCAAGAGTGCTAGCTCTAATTTTATTGCATTAAATCCAAATCACCAATACAAATCTTGACTTTAAACAATGATTGCAAAGTTATTCTAAAATCTATGAAAATAAGTCTTATGCCTTTAGAGCAATCTTAAAGCCAACTTTCAAATTTTAATTGCCAATTTTTGAATGACCCTATACTTTGCCCTTCGTGGCTGCTTTAGTGGTTGGAGGTCTGATTTTAAACTTGTTCCGCAAACAATCAACCTCTAGGTATCAATTCAACCTATTCTAAGGATTTTAAAGTCCAATTCTATCCTCAACTTAATCCTAGTGTCAACTATATTAATTATTTAATTCTTTTATTATATTTTTATTAATTTATGGTTTTTTTAAAGCAATAAAAGAGTTTCTACAACCTAGAAGGAAAAATTAATAACTAATTCTTATTTACTAGCTATTAAGACAAGAAAATAATCTAAGAGGCTTTTATAAAATCTTTCTTAAATATCTTGAGTTTCTATTGAATTAAGATGATTGAATATTAGTTAAAAAATTATTCTTGTTTATATTTTCACTACATAAATATGTTATAATATGATAATGTGAAATGCTTGGTTGAAATGGCATAATTGGCATGGTATTGTCTTCTTCACTATCCATATCTTACTATGCAAGCTAAATCAAAGATGTCTTGTAATCTTAAGGTGGAATGGAATTACTTCTAGATTTGTTAGTTTATATGTATATGAAGATTGAGCTTTGAAATTTTTAGGACTACTTCCACCTCTCTTATAAAAAATTGCAAAGGTTAAAATGCATCATATTTGGATATGCCAAATGGGAGTATTATCTAATATGTATTGCCACTTTAGATTTAGAAGATTGTTATTAATGAAATTTTTGTATCTTTTACAATATATTGATTAAGTTTGAAACTGGCTTCTATATGTGCTCACTAATGTTGTAACCATGCCAAAACACAAATTATTTTACTTGCCCTTGTTTTAACCTTGAATTATGTACTTCTTGTGTTTCAAATTTGTCATAGTTATCTACTTCAATATAAGGTGGTGGCGGTTGTATTCTTTATAATATGCTTGATTTTCTATAAGATTTCAAAACAAATGAGTGAAAAATAGGATGTACTTTTATAAATGCTGATAGTTTAAATCAATAAGTAATAAAATTAATTAATTTTTTTAATAGAAATTGGTCCCAAACTTTAGTAGTTCAATTTGTCATATGGTCAAATAGTTCTAATATTGCATCAAAGTAAAGATATTTTATTACCAACCTGAAATAGAGGTTGTTTCTTTCTTTGTGTGTTAACTAATTCTTTGGAGCGTACTTGAAAAATTTAGAATATATTTTACAAGAGATGAAAATTTTTTTGACAACTTTTTACATTTGAGGCTACTAGAAATTTTTAAAAATGAGTTCTAATATTTTATTAAATCCAAAATGTCTTATAGTTGAAAAATCATGATGCATTTGGAAATTATAAAAGCACAATGAAAATATAGACATTCTTTAAATTAGAAGAAACTATCTTCAAACTTAAATTTATTCAAATAATTATAGATATTATTAGAATAATATTTAATATCAAAAACAAAAAGGTCCATAATTAAGGTTGCACAAATCTCATTAAAACATAAAGAATCCATTGAGATTGATATAGAAGTTACTTAAATACAAAATTTCTCAGGTTTCAAGAATATTATCTATTGTTAGTCATATGTTGCCTCTCTATTTTTTGGCTTAAAATATAATTGGCTTGATAAAACATCTAATAATCCTTATTATTTATAATTTTATATTATAATATGGCTATAGGATGAAAGAATAAAAGAAGGCAAATATTATAGAGGAGTTATCAAGGACATCAATCATAAAAGAACAAATATCAATACACTCTTGTATCACTCAAAAGAATAGAAAATCATTCAAAGATAGAGTAATATTAAAATTAGATCAGCTATTGCTAAAGATAAGAAGACTAGAGACTCTTGAAACAAGACTAAGAACAAGAAAGGTGTTGAAAAGAATGAAGAAGGCTTCACACTTATCTCTATATATACTATCTACCTAAGAATTATGTAGCAACATTCTAGAAGACCTCCAACACGTGTCTTATTTGCAAGATACATGTTCAACTTGCAATACAAGTTTCTTATATATGCGCCATGTACTTAGCTTGTTCTACAAGCTACTAACATGTGCGACATGTACTTAGCTTGTTCTTTAAGTTATCAACCATGTGCAACATGTGACTAGCTTATTGATCAAGTTTCTATTCTATTAATCACCTATAGATATGTGTAAAGATGAATTTGCATCTATAAAGTTTTTAAGAAGCTTTTTTATAATATATTATCAAATTAATATAATTTTATTTATTTCTACTTATTTATATTAATTACATAATTATTAGAATAAATCTTATGTTCGTGATTTTATCTCCCTTTCTAGGGATAAGTTCTAAGAAGAGCGGTGATTATATGTTGAAAAAGTGCAGGATGTTTCAAATTGTGTTTGCAACATATTTTATTCTTTGAAAGATTTTCATGATTCTTCATTTTGATTTTGATGGATGTTGTCAATAAAACATATTAACTTTTATTGATGTATTTGCTAGATTCCTGGATGGCTCCTATATATATTCAGTAATATCATATTTGTGCCAATATATAAGATATTTAAGCCAATTTTGGTGCCACCTTGAATCTAAGATCTCTTCCACCTCAAATTTTTCATTGTTGCCCACTTCTATAGGAGGCAGTGGCATTTGTCTTCTTCTTTGTATATCCACTGTCTTATATGATTCAAGCAATGACACATAGAATACATGATGGATCTTCACAGACTTTGGTAGATGAAATCAATAAGCAATTGGATTAATTTGTTCACAAATTGGAAATGGTTCAAGTCTATAATAATCCAATTTGTTACAAGGACGATTAGTCTTGATATTATGATGAAGGAACAATACCTTATTGTCCACATGGAATTGAGGTTGTTCCTTATGATAGAAATTTGTATTGGATTTTTTATTATTCTTGAATTTCTTTTAATTGTACCTTCATTGTTGCATGTAGCTTTGATAATCAATTCACCAAATCTTCTATGGCAAGATTATCAGCTTTTGAAAAGTCAAAAGTATCAAGTCGTGGATGATAATCATAATTGGCAAAGAATGGAGTTTATTGAATAGACAAATGTACCAAATTTTTATAAGCAAACTCTATCAATGGCAAAAGAATTGTCCAATCATCTTGATGATAGTTGATTGTACATATCAAATATTATTCTAAAATTTGATTTATTTGTTTCGTTTGTCCATTAATTTAAGGATAAAAAATTGAAGATAATTTTATATCCACCTTCAATACTTTAAAAAAGATCCTTTAAAATCTTGATACAAATTATATTCTTTTATTTGATATAATATCCCTTGATAATACATATTAGCGATAGATATTATTAAAAAAAAAATTAGCTATTTCTTCGCCTATGATAGATTTTGTATATGATACAAAATGGGCCATCTTGATGAAATAATCTACGATCACAAATATAGAGTCATAAATTTGAATTTAAAAGATTTGTAATAAAATCTATATAAATAAAATACCAAGGTTGTTCTGGTATAGGTAATAATTGAAAAAGTCTATAAGGTCAATGACACATAGTTTTTGATTTTAAACAAATGTTACACAGTTGTATAAATTCTTTAACAATCTTCCACATTTGAAGCCACTAAATTTTTTTTGATATTAGCTCCAAAGTCTTGTTATATTTAAAATATCCTATAATAGAGAAGTTGTGACGAACTTCAAGAGCATATAGTTGTGCTTCACCTTCTGAAATATATAAGTGTCTTTTGAAATAGAGTAAATTATTTTTAAATTTGAATTTAAAAGTATTATAAGACTTAGGTGAATTATTCTTAATTTCATATATAAGAGGATCTGAAGTCATATTTGATTGGACTTGCTTAACAAAAGTTGAATCAACAATCAATGTTAATTATATTATTCAAAGATGAAATTGCTTCGATTTCAAGAGGATTGCTCTTTATTGATCAAAAGCTAAATCTCTTTCTTTTGGTATAAGATAAGAATGTCTAAAAAGAGCATCAGATAGATTTTGTTGTTTTCTTGGTCGATAAGTGATAATAAACTTGAATCTTGATAAAGATATATTCCAACGAGCTTGACGATAATTCAACATGCGTATTGACATAAAATATTTAAGGTTCTTATGATCTGTATACATGGTGTCATGTTGTGATATAGCTACCATGTGAAAAAATTATATTTATATATTTAATGTATAATTTACTATATAGCTAAATAAAAGCTATAATAATAGATTTTATTGGTTATAGGATGTGATTAGATTGCTAATTTAGGAAGGATCCATTAAAAATATTATTATTGAGGTTTATATAACCTTATTTCTTTTTTTTGATAATAATTTTGAGATTGATTTTATATTGATAATAACTTTTATATTTCTTAAGTCACCTTTATTAGACATTGGTGATCCTTAAGATCTTATTTACTTCTTTTATTTGATATTTAAAACACATATTATATAAATCTTATAAAAAAAAGGATTAAAAAAGGGCTTTTAGTGTAAAAGGAGGTAGTTAGGCCATCTATGTGGATGAATGGAGATGGATGATAGAAGTTTCTATTCCTATTGGCCAAAAATCATGTCCAATGGAATTCAAGGAGGCCGCTCGATGGTTTATTAGGGATTAGGGTTTGTTTTTGGAAGGGATTTGAACATCAAAGGCTAGGATCAGCAAGTTTGGATTGTTAGATATGGTTTGGATGCAAATTTTGTATAATTTGGACTTTTTATGAAAGAGATATAGGTGCTCAAAGTTAAAGTGTTGAAATTGTACCTACTGTTATTCTTTTGCATATAACTCATGCATACAGAAAGCAATAGAACATTGGCGACTAGAATTAGAAAGAACATTTTTTTGGCTATACTTTTCATGTATGTCTTGATGAAATTCAAGCTTGAATGAAAGAGATATTAGAAGTTGAAGTTAGTACTTGTAAGTTAAGGATAATAAGTGACCCTACTTAACTAGTGGTTTTGTTTTGAGCTATATCTTAAGCAAATTGATAGATTTTTGACTCAAAACTTTTAGAAATATATATGTTTATGTTACAAGACTATGTGCAAAAATTTTGTGGCATTAAAATTTTGGATTTGTGAGATATGAGGAAAATAGTGTTTGGGTGTCTCTCAACTAGGATTTTTTAAGATATCAGATAATTATAAGCAAATTTATAATTGATTCTTTCTTATAATAAAACTTAAGAAATTTATCTATATTTTGAAGAAAATTTTATAAAAATTGAATAATTGGATCAAGAATTATTGAACTCTAAAATTTGAGAAGAAATAAGTCTTTCTAGATGAATAAGATTTTGAAAGGTTTTGTGGCAATTTGAGCCTTTTTGTATAAATCTACTTAAATATAAAAGGATTTATGAATAAAATTTATCTTTTATAATATCTTTCTATTATTTGTCCTTAATAAAATCACTTATTAGACTCTTGCCAATATATTTTAAGTAAATTCTCTATAGCTAGATACCCATTATATTCTTAGATAGAAAATCATGCCACACGACAATGGTGATTGGATTCAAAGTGCATTCTAGATAATGACGCCATTCTTTAAAACAATCGACAATTATAAAAAAAAATTTATCATAGATTTTGTAGTTGATCTCTACTACTGAAAATTTCTTAGAATGAAAAGATATTGGATGGAATTTGTCATCTGCTCCCATTTGTGATAATATTGCATCTAAAGCAAATTCTGATGCATTTGTTTCCATAAAAAAATGCCTTAGTTGATGCAATATAAGATTGGTGCAGAAGTAAAAGCTGTCTTTAAAGCTTCAAACAATGCTTTTGCTTCTTTATTCTACTCAAGTTTGTTCTTACAAGTTAAACGTGTAAGTGAAGTTGCAACTTTAAAAAAATTATTGATGAAGATTTTATAATAATTGTTAAATTCCAAAAAATATTACACATTTCTTATTATTTTTAGAATCTTCTAGTTCATGATTGTTTGGACTTTCTTAGGATCCATCTTGAGACCATCATTCAAAATAATGTATCCTAAGAAGTCAACTTGAGTAGTGTAAAATTCACACTTTTCTATCTTGGCATATAATCATATATTTCTAAGTTTTTGTAATACATGTAAAATATAAAGTTCATGTTCTTCTATATTCTTAAAGCAGATCAAAATAGTGTCTAAATAACAGACAGCAAAATCATCAAAAAATTCATAAAAAACATCATTCATAAGATATTCAAAGGTACT
The DNA here is from genome assembly GCA_036785485.1 of Physcomitrellopsis africana. Lineage (NCBI taxonomy): Eukaryota > Viridiplantae > Streptophyta > Bryopsida > Funariales > Funariaceae > Physcomitrellopsis > Physcomitrellopsis africana. The sequence goes on from JAWRVF010000760.1 coordinate 125,030, forward strand.
TGGTGCATTTATAAGTCCAAAAGGTATGACATTATATTCAAATTATCTATACCTAATTCAAAATATAATCTTTTATATATCACCTTTTTTAATGCGGACCAAGTTGTATGCTCATCGTACATCTATTTTTATATAGATCTTTGCTTGATTGACTTAATTAAAAAATCTTGAAATCAAAGATAAAGGATATTTATTTTTTACAATAATCTTGTTCAGTCCTCGATAATCTATACACATCCAAAATGATCTATCTTTTTTCTTCACAAATAAGATAAGAGCTCTTGCTAGAGACTTTGAAGTTCTTAGCTAAGTTCTTGTCAATATATTCCTTCAATATAACCAACTTGTTATGTGATAAGTTGTAGATTGGTCCAAATGGTAGTTGAGCTCCCTCTTGAAGATCAATTGAATAATCATAAGGTTGATGCTCTTAAAGAATATTTAGATTTTTCTTTTCAAAAACATCTTGAAAGTCTCAATATTGGCTAGAAATACTACTTATAGTCTTTTCAACATCCAAAATAGGTGGCATATATAGCAAAAGATGATCTTTCTTTACCGCATGTATGAAAGCTTTTGCATCTATCAATAAATGTTTGAATATATTAAATTATGTACGTCTACTTAATTAATGGATTTTTGAATTAAACTACAAAAAAAATCAAGGTTATAAGAAGTCCAATCTATTTAAACATTATACTTTTTAACTACAATAATCCTAAAATAATTGGGTTAGAAGAAGATCTAATCACATTAAATACTACTATGCTATTATGTCTTTTTATTATTATATCTAATAGAACAATCTCATGGATAACATTTCCAAAAGATATCAAACAACCATATATGGCTTCTACATATATAGATTTAATTTTCTTAATTAGAAATATTTCTTATTTTTTGACAAAATCTTTGTTTTTAAAACAAGTTGAGGCTTTTGAATCTAACAAGGCAAAGACTTTGTAATTTTTACATCTTAAAAATACATCTATTGTAAAATAAGGTGAAGGATTTGAGGAGAGAATACAACCTTTACAAGGTATTGCACATAATTCTAGCCCCACAGTCCTAATTATAATTGAAAAAACTCGTTTTTCAACACATTATCTTTTTTAGAGACCATATTCTTTATTTTATGATTACATTGTTGCTTTAGACAATATTGAGTAGTATACTTTGCTTCTTCATAATATAAGCACAAATCGTCTTGATAACATTGTCATGTTACAACACGTTTATGTGATAAAAAAATATGAATAATAGTGATTTCTACTTAATATTCAAATATCTTAGCTCAATAGGAATTTAAGATACTTAAAAAAGGTTTTATAAAAGCCTCTTAGATTATTTTCTTGTTTTTATAGCTAAGAGATAAAAGTTAGTTATTAAATTTTTCTTCTAAGTTGTACAAACTATGTTATTATTTTTAAAATCCATAAGTTAATAAAAATATGATAGAGATAATAATTAATTAATATGGTTGATACTAGGATTAAATTGAGGACAAGATTAAGCTTAAAAATCCTTAGAATACCTTAGATTGATATTAGGGTTGTTTAGGATTTTTGCAATATCTAAAGATCTATTAGTCAAATTAAGATGAAATTTGGTATAGTATTAGAAGACTTGACGGGTAGATTATATACCAATTTTTAACTGAAGTTAATAGTTGGAAAAGGAGAAATTGCTACTAGGATATATGCATCAACTTCCAAGTTGGCTATTGAGTGCCATTAGTGCAATTTTTGATTAATTCTCAATAATCTGTAAGTTGGATTAGGCTGAAACTTTCTAAGTGTATAGAAGACTTATATTTGCATTTGTATGCAAAGTTTCACACCAAGTTGAGGGTTAGAGTAAAAGTTACAGGTTATTGAAGTTCACTAAATAAGTCTAGGACTTCTAAAGAGAAATATTAGTTGCTTGATTGTGACAAGCAACAAAGCAATTGGAATTTATATATGGATGAAGTTATCAAGAAGAGTATTTTTAAGCACTTTGTATTGACTTAAGCACTCTTATATTGATATTCATTCATATTCTTCTTATATAGATGAAACCTATTAAGGATTCTTGGATATATGTGAACCACAACTTCACCTTGTATAGCCAAGTGTCTAGCGCATTTCTAAACAAGACAACATGTAATATAACAATGTGAAGTCTTTTCTTGTTTAGTAAGAGATTTAAAATATATTATATCAATTTGTATTGGATCAAATTTAATCAAATAAGTTTTTGAAAACTTAGGAATTATTTTCATTAATTGATTTGTTTTTTTCCAACCAAATCTATGTTCTTAATGCTTTTTAAATAAATGATTGTTACATGTAATGGCTTGAGCAATAAATTATTTTAAAAAGTCTACTTTTGCCATTGTTAATAACAAGTCTTTGATGTTATCCTTCAACTCATAACATAATTGATTAATAAGGGCTTTGTCGTTCCATTCCACATTGCAAGCAAGGTTTTGGAATTCTATAGTATATGTTGTAGCTGATCATGATTAAGGTCGTAAAAATAAGAGCTTAGTTTCTACCATCTTCTCTCAATTTCTTTCTCCAAATGTGATTGTAAACACTTCAAAGAATGAATTCAAATCATAAAGAAGTCGTGAATTTTTTTCCATCAAAGGTACAAATAAAAAAAGAGCACTTCTAGATAAAAATGCACTTATAAATCCAACTTGAATAAATCTATTAGGATATTGAAAAGAATGCAATTTTAGATATAGCTTGATTTGTTGCAAAAATCCTTGAAATTTTGATCTTGTTCCATCAAACTTCTCAAGCATATTAATCTTTGATTCCTTTACGCTTGTAAAAGCAAGGCTTTTTGGATTTCTTTATGATGCTGACTTACTTGCTTCCCTCAATTGTACAACTTCTTAATGTAGGCTCTAGATTTCTTCCATAGATATAGGAATAGTGCCTCTATGATTGATATTAGTGATTTGTGAAATTTCCATCCTAAGAATGTTAAGAAGTTTTAAAAGATTTACAATAGTTATAAATTTATTTTCACTTTTACTAAATATAGTATCTATGATCTTTCTTTCTATCTTAGTTAACTTAATAATTCCACAATATGAATTTGAGGAGGATAATCTACAACCTTTAATATCGAATAAAAATTTCTACAAAGAGGGGTGATCTACTTTTTTTCAAGGAAAAAATCAAGGTTAGAAAGCAAAGAATGTTAGTTTAAAGGTAGATAATCCGTAATTTTTAAATATAATAATAGAAGTAGAATAATCCACTCACTTTTTAAACACAAAACAAGAAAAATTAATCTTTACTCTTGTTAAACTATCAAGGATATGAATCATAAAAGAACAAAATGTCAATATACTCTTGTGTCATTGAAAAGAATAAAAAATTATTGAAAAACAGAATAATATTAGAATTAGAACAACTATTGCCAAAGACAAGAAGACTAGAGACTCTTAAAATAAGACTAAGAATAAAAAAGGCATTGACAAGAGTGAATAAGGCTTCATTCTTATCTCTATATATAAATCTACCTAAGAATTACATAGCAACATTCTATAGGACCTCCAACACGTGTCATATTTACAAGACATATATCTAACTTGCAAGACAAGTTTCTTATATGTTCGCCACGTATTTAACTTGTTTTTTAAGCTATCAACCATATGCAACACGTGGCTAGCTTGTTGGCCAAGTTTCTATTCTATCAATCACCTATAGATATGTATAAAGATGCATTTGTAACTATGAAGCTTCTAGGAAGTTTCTCTATAATATATTATCAAATTAACCTACTTTTACTTACTTCTATCTATCTACATTAACTAGATAATTATTAGAGTAAATCTTATGTCTATGATAAGAGCTTAATTGAAGACTTAATAAAAAAAATTCTTAAAAAAATATAGATAGAAAATAAAGAGGTAGTAACAACATTTAGTGTTGGTATTACTTTTTTATTAAAAAAAACTTCTATTTATTGTATAGGACTATAAATAAGAAAAAAATAAGATAGATTAACAAAATACTACTATAGACATCTTCAAATCAAAGAAAATGATAGTTTCAAGCAAAAATTATTTAAAAAAACCTTAAATTGATATCCAAGGAAGGTTGGTTGCAAACTAGGATCAAAATTAGATCCCAAGGCACAAAATTGTGCGCCTATTGTAGAGAGGGGGTTCTTTTTTTTTTTTATCAAAGAGAGAGATTAGATAGCAAACTTGATAGGATTTTTTGGAACATTGGTATTAAGGTTTTTGAGCTTATAATGATTTTGTAAGAACTATGCAAACAAAGGGTTCTATTTGGATGACTTTGATTGTTGAAAAATAAATTGGATTCACATTTTAAAAAATTTTGTCAATTTTTTAGCAAATCTATAGATAAAAATTTGTCAATTTATAAATATAGTTATTTTAAATTTATATTATTAGTTATAGCTTAATTAAATAATTAGATCAAAGATTATTAGAATTTATATGGTTTAAGATCTTAAAAATTGGATTTTGAGGATTAGTGAGGATTTTTGTGATTTTGATTAATTTTTTAGTTAAATTAAAATAATTCTTTTTTGAGCTAATATTTAATTTAATTTTTAATATTTTTATAAAACTTTAGAATATATAATTTTATAAAAAAAAGCTATTAATATTAGAATATTGACATCAAGATTAAAAAAAAAAAGACGATTGTTATCCAAGTGGATTATGAGCTTTTTCTTCTAGTTTGTAAGTTCAAATCTCTTCAAATTTTGTTTGCTTGTTTTTAACTAGCAAATTAAAAATTGTGCAAATTTTGAATGAAGATCAATAATTAATTTAATAATTATTGAGGTTTTAAAATTATTATAGGATTTGATTAAGATTTGATTAGAATTTTATAAGCATTTGACTAGGATTTTATTTGGATTTGATTAGATTTTTATTAGAATTTGACTAAGATTTGATTAGAATTTATTTAAGATATCTATAGGATTTCATTAAAATTAGATAGGATTTGGTTAGGATTTCTTTAAGATATCTATATGATTTTTTTATAATTTCTATTGGATATCTTTAAGATTTCTTTAGGATTTCTTTAATATTTTTTTAATATTTCTTTATGATTCTTTAGGATTGTTTTAAGATCTTTTTAAGATTCTTTATGATTTACTTAAGATTTTTTAATGAATTCATTAGGATTCTTTTAGGATTTCTTTATGGTTTTTTGAAAATTTCTTTAAGATTACTTTAAGATTTGATTGGAATTGTTAAAGATTCAATTAGGATTTATATAAGATTTTATTAGGATTGTTAGATTCTTAGTTAATTATAAAATATAAATTTATTTTCTATAGCCAAGTGCCTAATACATTCTCAAATAAGACATTGCATAATCTGATATCAAATTAATATGTTAATGTTGAAGTTGAAATAGGATAGATATATGCTCCAATAAACTTGACAATAATTTAAAATACAAGCTAACATAAAGTATTTAAGATTCTTATAATCTATATACATAGTCATTAGATGTAAAGTGCTTTTAAGCAAATGGTGCCATTTCTAAAAAGAATCCACAATAGCAAGAAGTTTCTTGTTGTAGATCTCATAATTAATCTCTGTGGTCCAAAATTTCTTAAAGTAGAATGAAACTAGATGCAATTTCTTTTTTCTTCTAAATTAAAATAAGACTATTCTTAATGCAAAGTCTAAGGCATCAATTTCTATAAAAAATGGCTTGAAAAAATCTAGGTGAATTAAAACAAGGACTATGGTGAATATTCTTTTTATGCATGTAAAGGATTTCTTAGCTTTTGATCTTTATTCAAATTTATCCTTGTATGTCAATCATATAAGCAAACTATCTACAAATAATTATTAATAAAGATCTTATAGAAGTTTGTAAATCTAAGAAAACATTAGATATTATGTATCAATTTTGAAGTTTTTTATTTATTAATGGTTTTAATCTCCTTTGGATCCATCATTAAGCCTTTCTTTGAAATGATATAGCCAATAAAATTTACTTGAAGGCTTATAAAATACATATTTTTTTAATTTGATGTATAATTCAATATCTTATAATTTTTGTAAGATAAAATTGATATATTATTTATATTTTTTTGGAATCTTAAAATAAATTGGATATCATCTTAACAATATATATTAAAGTCATTAAAGAATTAATAAAATATATTATTCATCAAACGTTAAAAATGGCTGATGCATTTGTAGATCAAAAGGCATGACATTGTATTCAAAATGTCCATAACTTGTATGAAAAGAAGTCTTTTATTTGTTTCTTTATTTGATGTATATTATATTAAAAGCTTTGCAAAAATCTATTTTGGTATGGATCTTAGTTTGTCCCAATTGATCAAAGAGCCTAGATATCAATAGTAAAGAATAACAATTTTTTATTAGCATTTTGATGAGGCCATGGTAGTTGATGCACATCTACAAAGATCCATCTTTTTTCTTCATAAAGAATATAGGAGCACTAGCAAGAGATTTTGAATGTCAAATAAGATTCTTTGTTAAATTCTTATCAATATACTCTTTCAATATTGTAAGCTTATTTTGTAATAAGTTATTCATTGGACCAAAAGGTGGTTGTATGCCATGTTAAAGATCAATAGTACAGTCATATGAATAATGTTTTAGCAAAATATCCATGTTCTTCTTTTCAAATACATCTCAAAAATCTTTATATTTTTTTAGAAGGATTGTTGGAGTATTTATTGCTTCAAATGTTAGAATCATATAAACAACAAAAGAAATGTTATTTTTAGTTGTTCTCATAAAAGATCTAATTTCAATAAACAAAAGCTTTATGATTTTAGATCTATGAAGTGAATAGTATTTTCTATTAAATTTAGTAATAATAAATTATGATATTTTAGAAAATATTATTTTATAAAATATTCAATCTATACAAAGAATCTAATAGATCAATTTTATCCTCTTAAGATGTTATTTTAAGAGGATAACGATCAACCATCTATGACCTCTATATGAACAACCTTGGATTTCTTGACTATAAGAATTTTATGAATTTTTAAATATTCTAAATTTATAAAGCAAGCAAAGGCTCTTGAATCTACTAAAACAAGGATTTTGAATCTTTAGGCATCTAAACATATTGATATGGTAAAGCAATAAGAAAAATTAGATGATAATATAAGACATTTTTTTATATATAAAATAGAAGAATCTAGCCACATAGTGTCTATTGTAATTAGACACATTTAATTTCTTATAAAATATTTGATAATGTAGTCCCTGTCATGGACATATTCCAAGTTATTACTTTTTAGAATCTTCTAGAATCTTCTATAGTATTTTAGAATCTTCTTCAATCTTTTAAATTCTTTTAAAATCTTCGATAGTCTTCTAAAATCTTCCTTAATCTTCTAGAATCTATTAAACCTTCTTTAATCTTTTAGAACCTTCTTTAGCCTTCTAGAATCTTCTTTAGCCTTCTAAAATCTTTTTCAATCTTTTAGAATCTTTTAAGATATTTTTAAAAGCTTTTATAGATGCTTCATAGACTTTTAGAAACTTTTTAGTTTCTTTTGTAGTTAAAATCTTCCATAAGTGTTTCCATCAAGCTAAAGAAGCTATTGTAGAAGGTTCAATAGGATATAGACCTTATAGTATAAATAGAAGGTAAGATCAAGGAATACTTTAGTCTTGCTAATACAAGTCTTGGAGCAATTCAAAGTATTGCCTTCTTTTTTAATATCAATCTAATTCTTATTCTTATTAATCATCTAATTCTTTATTCTTGAAATCAATCTAGTTTTGTATTCTTTTCCTTGTCTATTACTAATCCATTATCTTGTATTTTTGATAACTGCTATCATATTACATGTCATTTTATTTGAAAATGCATTGATGTCATATTATGTGATTCCTTGTTTGAGAATGCATAGGATATTTGATTGTGAAAGATAAAGTTGTATCTTGCAATAAATTTAAATAAAATTTGATAAATTTTAACCATCTAAAAATAAATACAAAGTCTCAATTTTAATTCAATAAAATTTTATGTTAATACAAAGTGCTTTAATAGAAAAATACTTTATACAACAACCTCAATTATGAATAAATGTCAATTACCTCCATTTTTCTATTTCTTTGCAACTTTGAATCTCCTTAGCAACTCTTAATTCAAATCAATGAGCTTCAATAATCTATAGCTCTTAATTTGACTATCCAATTGGTATAAAATTTTGCACACTAGTGCCATTATAGATCTTCTATGTGCTTATAAAATTTGAATCGAATCCAACTAATAAGTAGAGAGAATGAAAAATAACCACACCAATGTTCCTTGGCCATGCATCTAAAAGTTGATGAGGAATCTTTGGCAGCGACTTCTTGTACTTCAACTATTAATTTCTACTCCAATTTGGTATGTAGCTTGATCTTTAAGTCTTCAATCACCATATTAAATTCGAGCTCTATCCAACTAGTAGGTTTCTTGATATCTTAAAAGTCCTAATCAACCTCAAATTGCCTACTTCTAGTACCCTCTTGTGCTATAAGTCAGATTTCTCCCAATTGCATCATTACAATGATACAAAACTTAATATGAAAATACCACACATTAACATCTATAGATCTATGAAATTTTAACTATCAATATTGCACAAATTGTATGAACCATCTAATAATGATAACCTCAAGTATATTGCTAAAAATCTAATATCACCCAAAAAACCTTAACTTCCATCAATGCTCTCAAAAGTTGTCCCTAATTTGATTAACAAAAGTCTCATATTTCCAAAACTCTTTCAAAGTTAGCTCTCTAATACCACTTTTTGATCTTCAAAAACCTCCTTATTCTACCTCCAATAGCTATTTGAATGCCTCAGGGTCAAAATTTGATTGTATTCCACAAATGGTTCACATCTAAGTATCAATCTTATTTTTTCCACAAATCCAATTACCTAACTTTATACTTAACTTTTTTTAGAGCCAAATATATCAAATTCTTATCTATTTAATTTCATTTAGATCAAATTACGGCCTTTGAAAAGATATAGAAGTAATCTAATAATAAATTTCAATCCAAAAATTAAAATGCTATCCAATTTTAAGAATTTTGCTAATAAAATAAAATAAAATAAATTAAGAGGCTTTCATAAAAGCCTTTTTAAATATTTTTAATATATATTAATCCAAGATGAAAGAATAATAATTTAAAAGTCAATTAAATTGATATTTTCACCATATAGTTGTATTATAACACAACACCAAGTACTTAGTTGTAGAAGTAAATTTATATATTATAATTAATAAAAAATATAATAAGCCTAATAAAATCCTAAATAAATCTCAATTGAATCTTTATTAATCTTAATCAAATATTAAAATAATTTTAATTAAATCCTAAAGAAATTCTAATAAAATCATAAAGAAGCCTTAAAAAAATCTTAACCAAATCTTAACCAACCTTAAAGAAATCCTAAAAAAATCTTAATTGAATTTTAATCAAATATTAAATAAATTTTTAATAAAATCTCAATCAAATATTAATCAAATATTAATCAAATTTTAAATAAATTTTAATTAAATTTTAATTAAATTTCAATAAAATTTTAATCTAATCTTAATCAAATCCTAATCAAATTCTAAATCAAATTCTAATGAAATCCTAAAGATATTCTAAGTAAACCTAAATCAAATCCAATAGTAAATTTAAAACTTCAATAATTATTAAATTAACCATCAATCTTTATTAAAAATTTATAAAATTTTTGATCTACTAATTAAAAACAAACATGTAAAATTTGAAGAAATTTGAATCCATAGATTGAAAAAAAAAAACTCCTAATCATCTCGGATATTGGCTATTTTTCTTCTCCAATCTTGATATCAATCTTCCAACATCAATATCTCCTTTTTGTACTATTTATATATTTTAAAATTTTACAAAAATATTAAAACTAAGCCAATTACTAGCTCAAAGTATAGTCATTTCAATCTAATAAGCAAATTGTTCAAAATCACAAAAATCCTCATTAATCCTCAAAATCTAATTTTTGAGATCTTAGCTCATTTAAATTCTAATAACCTTTGATATAACTATTTGATTAAACTTGAACTTATAATAGAAATTTAACACAACTATATTCACAAATCTACAAATATTTATCTATGCATCTGCTATATAATTCTTAATATGCTTCAACATATGAATCCACTTTATTTTTCAATAACCAAAGTCACTTGAATAAAACCCTCACTTTACTTAGCTCTCACAAAGTCATTACAAACTCAAAAATCTTAAAACAAATGCTCAAAGAAATTCTATCAAGTTTGTTATTCAATTCTATTCTCCAATCAATAAAAATAACTCCCTATTTACCATGGATACATAGTTTTGTGCTTTAGGTTCTAGTTTCTACCATAGTTCACAACTTGCCCTTCCTAAGTATCAATCTAAGGTTTTTTTAGGTAATTTTTGCTGAAAACTACCCTTTGCTTTGATCTTAAGATGCTTATAGTAGTAGTTTTGCTAATCTACCTTGTTTTGTCTTATTTATTATCCTACAAAATAAATAGAAGTTTTTTCAATAAAAAGAGAGTATTAACAATAAATATTTTTATTACCTCTTTATTTTTTTAACCTATATTTTTTAAAGTAATTTTATTATTTAATTTTTAATTAAGCTCCTTCATAATATATATCTTCTTTTATTCTTTTATCCTATAGTCATTATCTTGTTATAATACAACTATATAGTGAAAGATAAGAATATAGATTTTATTACAAAAGAGTCTAATTAAAAAGATATAATAAAAAAATATAGATAATAGACAAAGAGATAATAAAAATTAAAAAATATTAATATTACTATCTTATAGAAAAAGCTTCTATTTATTTTGTGTAGCCATAAATAAGACAAAATAAAGTAGATTAAAAAAATAAATGATATAAGCATCTTTAAAAAGGAATTAATAATAGGTTTTCATAAAATTTGATTCAAAATTCCAAGAATGGATACCTAGAGAAGACCAATTGTGAACCTGGGTTAAAATTAGATTCTAAAGTACAAATTTATATACTTATAGCAAACATGGATGTTTATTGTAAATCAAAGAGTGAGATTGAAGATTAGACTTTAGAAGGTTTTTTTAAATATAGGTTGTGAGTGATTTGGATAGATATTAACTTTGCAAGAATTTTTAAAAATTAGGGTTATTTTGGATGACTTGGATTTTTATAAAATAAAAAAGAATTTTTATTTTTGACTATTTTATGAGTTTGATAGTATATCTATAAGAAAAATTTTGTAGACTTGTGATTATAATTTTTTTAAGTGGATGCTATAAATTTGAGCTTAATCAAACAATTTGATTGAAAGTTATTGAAATTCAAGTGGGCTGGGGTCTTAAAAATTGGGTTTTGAAGGCCAGTAAGGATTTCTAAGATATTCAATAATTTGTTAGTTGGATTAAAGTGAGAATTATGTGTATAGCTGGTATACTTGATTTCTTATATATTTATAAATTTTCAAAGCAATTGAATAGTGCAAGAAAGAAATATTGGCACTAGGAGATTATCATCAAGATTAGAGAATAAGGCCAGCCTATATCTAAATAGAGTTTTAGATTTATCTTCTATTTAGTAAGTTGGATCTTCTTCAAAACTTTTGTGGTTATTGCAAACTTAGTTTTTGAAAGGTGTGAAAATTTTGAGTCAAAATCAATAGTTCAATCATTAGTTATTGAGATTTTAATCTGCAATAAGATTTATTATGATTTCATTAGAATTTGGTTAGAATTTGTTAGGATCTATTTAGGATTTGATTAGGATTTCATTAGAACTTGATTAGGAATTGACTATTATTTGATTATGATTTCATTAGGATTTGATTAAGATTTGAATAAGATTTGATTAAAATTTGATTAGGATTTGATTAGGATTTCATTAGAATTTATTTAGGATTTAAAATTTGAGTAGGATTTTATTAGGATTTTTAGGATTTAAAGTTTGACTAAAATTTTATTAGGATTTATTTAAGATTTAAGATTTGACTAGGATTTTATTAAGATTTTATTAAGCCTTGATTAAAAATTGACTAAGATTTTATTAGGATTTGTTTAGAATTTAAGATTTGATTAGGATTTGATTAGGCTTTGATTAGAATTTGATTAAGATTTTCACTTTTAATATCTTTTTAAAAATTTATATTAATTTATTTTTTAAAATTATTTTTTATTTTTTATAATTCCTTTAGAAGTTTAATTAGGATTTTTTTAAATTTTTTTATTATTAATTAAAAATTTAATTAAACTTCTTTAATGATTGAGCATACTTATTGATATTTAATTGAAATTTATATACAATTCTATTAGAGGTGTTAAGACTTACTATTGCAATTTTCTTTTTATCTTCTATAGTTAGGTGTTTGGTGTATTTTCAAGTAAGACTTCATGTAATAGGACACTATATTACAACATAATACCGCTTTTTTCATTTAATATATATGTTTATATTTTTTATGGCAATTATGAGCCTTATGGCCAAATTCTTTACAATACAAATATAAACTATATTCTTTTTTATACTCCTTCTGTTATTCAAAAAATAATTTGAGGCAAATTGCATCAATATACATATCTTTTATTTTCAAATGTTTGCTAGAATTGGAAGATATAGAAGATGCCAAGTAATTGGTATAAAGTTGTGGTACAAGCATTGGATGTTATTTTTGTTGACATTGAAATAGCCAATTATTGCATTTTACTTCTTGATTGATGGCTTCATTAAAAATTTGAAGATTAGACATAAATAATAATAGATCCTTTATATTATCTTATAATCCCTAATAAAACTAACTTATCAATATATCTTCACTTTAGTTGATATTACATACTAATTATTAAAATTTTGAAGTATAAACAGATACAAAATGAGTTTTTTGTTGAAAGCATTGGATTTTACTTATGATAAAATATTTAGAATATACACTTTGGAGGTTCATAAAATCTTTTAGAACATTCTAAAAACTTCTCGATTTAATAAAAGTTAATTGAGAAGCTTCTTAGTTGATAAAAGTTGATTGAAAAGTTTCATAGTTAATAGAAGGAGCTCAAGAAGCTTTGTAGTTGATGAAAGCTGCTTAAGAAGCTTCTTAGTTTGATGGTAGCCGCTCAGGAAGTATCCTAAATAGGAGTATATATAGGAGTTAATGCTGAAGAGTTCTTCAGTCTTGACAATGCATCTCTTTGAGTACTAACTCACCTTTCTTAGTTGGTTTTTATTTAATTCAAGTTCTTGTTGGTTTTCTTTTCGAAACCTTATCCTAATTCAAGATTCTCGTTCTATATTTTTGTGTCCTTGACAATTTGTCAAGATTGACTTCATTTTCAATATTAAAGTTAGATCCTTTTTGTTAGAGAATAGAGTATCCCTCTACTCGAAGATATATCAGTGCTTTAGAAATTGCGGATTATCCTCCTCTAAACTAATATTTTCTTCATCACAATATTGGAGCTTTGTCTTTCTTGTGACAGAGTGGATCATCTCTCTCCTTGAAGGTCTTAAAACATTTTAGATATTGCGGATTATCCTCCTCTAAATTGATATTGTTTTCTTATAGATTCTTTCTTTTTTTCTCTTGAAATGGCTGGAGGTCAAGACATTAGTATGATCAAATCTTCCAAGTCCAAGTTAAACGCCATTATAAGTGCTCTTACTACTTTGTCTACTAAGACTGCTGAGATTGAAGGAGTTATTGCAAAACTTCATAATGATGCAACATCTAGAGTACCACAATCTAGATTGCATCCACTGTCAACTTTTGTGCTTGAGGATGCAATACTACCTATACTACACCAAAAAAATCTACCTATTCAATAATATAAGGAGCCTTGAATTAGTCTTCTGGAGAAATATGACGGTACATGTTTAAAGTTTCAAAGATTTGATAATCAAATTCGATTGATAACAATTCTATAATCTAATACTTATCCAACAAAAGAATCACAAGTTAGATTGGTTGGCACCTTGCTTATGGGGCAAGCACTATCATAGTTTGTTCCCTTGTTTGAAAAAAGATTGCCAATTTTGAGCAACTTTGAAGTTTTCATAGAAGCATTTGGAAAAGTATTTGGAGAACATGACAAGACTTGTTAAGCAATAGCTAAGATCTGAGCATTACGTCAAGGGGCGTGCTTTATATCAATCTATGCATCTGATTTTAGGTAATCAGGATGCGACATCAATTGGGGTGAAAAAGCCCTAATGAGCCAATTTTATTGGAGATTAAGAGACAATATGAAGGATCTATTATTATCAGTCTCGAATCTTCAATCGCTTAATAAAGCCATAAAATGTGATAACCGATTATTTCAATGATGACAAGATCAACATTCATGGGCTTCAACAAGACAATACGCAACTTGACATTCTCCTACTATATCAACAAGCATTTTGAATTTACACTCAGAATTAGAAGATATGCAATTTGATGCAATATGATTTAAATCTCTTAGTCTACAAAAAAAGAAGCGTTAGATGGAAGAAGATCTATGCTTATATTGTAGCGAAGAAGACCACAAGATTCATAATTGCCTAAAAAAATAAAATCGACACATTACCAAAACTAAGAGTATAATTGTTTAGGAAAATAATAATATTTAATTACAGTAGGGATCGTCCGGCTAAACAACCCAATATTACAAAACTATTCAGATTCTTCTCTTTCTATTCAATATGCTCATTGTTTTATAATCCCTTTGTATTTTGGCTCTCAAAAGCTTCAGACAACTGCTTTATTAGATTCAGGGGGGTTTTATTGTTTTATAGATGAGGCATTCATTAAACTTCACAAAATTCCTCTAGTACAAAAATCTAAACCTATTCATGTAGAAGTAATAGACGGACAACCTTTATTCTTTGGTAGTATAATCCATGAAACCACGCCTATAGAAGTGTCATTCAAAGATTATAGAAGCCAGATTTTTATTCAATATTATTACGACTCCTTCAAATCCTATTATTCTTGGATTATCTTAGTTGGAAAGGCATAATCCATCTATAGATTGGAGGTTGCAAAGAGTAACATTTCCGATAGAGATCCCTACAAAAAAAATATATAAAAGGCTCCAAAATAGTAAGCCTTTATTTATTGGAGCAAGGACTTTCATAAAATTAGCCATATATATGTTTATATTACAAGACTATGTGCAAAAATTTTGTGGCATTAGGATTTTGGATTTGTGAGATATAAGGAAAATAGTGCTCATGTGTCTCTGAGCTAGGGTTTTAAGCACCTGCTAGGGATTTTGAGATATTGGACAATTAGAAATAAATTTACAGTTGATTCTTTCTTGTGGTCAAACTTAAGAGAATCATCTACACTCTGAAGTAAATTTTATAGAAACTGAACGGTTGGATCAAGAGTTATTAGACTCTAAAGATTAAGAAGAAATAATTCCTTGCGGGTGAAAAAAGTTTTGAAGGGTTTTTGTGGAAATTTGAACCCTTTTTGTACAAACTTACTTGAATATAAGAGGATTTTTATATATAACTTCTCTTTTATGAAATTATTGTATTTTTTTTTTTTTTATTAAGGACAAATCTCCTATTGGATTTTTGCCATCAAATTTCAAATAAACTCTCCACAGCTAGGTACCTAGTGTATTCTCAGATAAAAGGCCACGTCATATGACACCGTTAATCTCAAGACTTTTGGAACAACTCAGCCAAGCCAAGATCTATACTAAAATAGATCTTTGTGGAGCATACAACCTAGTATAGATCAAAGAGGGAGATGAATAGAAGACCACATTTCAAACAAGATATGGACATTTTGAATATAATATCATGCCTTTTGGACTAACAAATGCACCTGCTATCTTTCAACATTTAATGAATGATATATTTCGAGAATATTTGGATAAATTTGTAGTGATCTATCTTGATGACATCTTGATTTATTCAAAAAATCTAGAGGAATACAAGGAGCATATTAAGTTGGTATTACAAAAGGTGCGAGAAACAAACTTATATGCCAAATCAAAGAAATGTGTATTTCACCAATCTTAAATAGAATTTTTGAGATACATTGTATCTATTGAAGGTTTGACAATGGATTCCAAGAAAGTAGAGGCAGTTATACAATGGACCATTCCAAAGACTGTGAGAGACATACAATATTTTCTTGGATTTGCTAACTTCTATCGAATCTTTATAAAAAATTACTTTCTTATACAATTGACATGTAAGGACAAGTTAGAATGAGGGTGTCAAGCACAAAAGGCATTTCAAGATCTTATAACGGTGATTATTATATCTCCAATATTGGTGCATCTAGACTTTATAAAGGCATTCTATCTGGAGACTGATACTTTGAATTTTGCACTAGGGGCTGTACTTTCAGGAATGGGTATAGATAACAAACTCCATCCTATTGCATTCTATTGTTGAAAGTTTTTTATTGCCAAAATCAATTATAAAATCCATGATAAGGACCTTTTTGCTATTATGGATTCTTTTGAAGAATGGCATCATTTTTTTAAAGGTGCAATGCATCCTGTGATTGTATATACAAATCATAAGAATTTAAAATATTTTATATCAGCTTGGATTCTTAACCACCGCCAAGCTCGATGAAACATGTCACTATCTCAATTTAATTTTATTATCACATATCACCTATGGAAGCAACAAGGATTATCTGATGCTTTATCAAGGAAATCATATCTTATACCAAGGATAGGGGAAGCAACATTTGATCAATAATATACAACCTTATTGAAACAGGATCAATTTCACCTCTATGCCACTATTACATCGATGCCTATTGATTCAAGTTTCTTCAATGAGGTGTATGCTGCAACCACTAATGATGCTTTGGCCCTTAATGTCAAGCGTTCTATGAGAGAAAATGCTGATAAGTTCAAATTTGTGGAAGACCTTCTATACTTTAAAGAACGTTTGTATATTCTAGAAGGACCAATACAATTGCGCGCTCTTCAATCTCACCATGATTTTCCAACTGGGGATCATTTTGGATTTAATAAGACCTTCAAACTTATTTCTTGAGATTTTTGATGGCCTAAAATGTAGAAGGCAATGAAGGACTTTGTGCTCTCTTGCGACATCTGTTTAAGGTCCAAAAATCCTTGACATTGTCCTTATGGACTCTTGCAATCTTTGCCTATTCCAAGACAAGTATGGTCCTCTATCTCAATGGATTTCATCATGGATCTACCGCCATCTAATTCATTAGACAGTATCTTTGTAGTAGTTGATCGACTTACGAAAATAGCTCATTTCATTCCTTGCAAAAAGATTGTATTTAGTGAAGAAATAACAAGGCTTTTTCTTGATAATATATATCAATATCATAGCCTATTAGATGATATTGTATCCGATCAAGGATTCCAATTTATATCTAAGTTCTGAAAATATCTTTTTGAAATATTAAAGATGGATATCAAACTTTCTTTGGCTTTTCATCCTCAAACCGACTGCCAAACAAAATAAGTTAACCAAGTTTTGGAGCAGTATTTAAGATTCAATATTAACTATTAATAAGATAATTGGATCTTGTATCTACCATTAGCAAAGTTTGCATATAATAATATTGTTCATGTTTCAACTCAGCAAACACCATTTTACTCCAACTATAGATATCATCCGAAGCTTGATCTATGGAATACGCCAAAGTACAATAATCCAATGGCTAAAGGATTTACAAAGCAACTTTTACAATACCAAACAACCTTGAAGCTTCAATTACAAGCAGCTGAAGTTGCTTACAAGGCATCTGTAGATAAATTTAGGAATCAATTACCTGCTTTTCATATTGGAGATAAGGTATGGCTTCTTTGACTGAATATCAAGACCAAGCGGCCATGCGATAAGTTGGACTATCAAAGGTTGGTACCATTCTTTATCCAGAAATAAATCAATCCGGTGGCATATCGCTTGGAATTACCATCTGTTATGAAGGTATATCTAATTTTTCATGTCTTTCTTTTAAAACCTTATAGAGAGTCACATATTTCAAAAAGAATATAACAATTGCCGCCTAGTATCGAAATTGAAGACCATAAAGAATACGAGGTGGAAAAGATATTTGATTCACAACAAAGATGGGGCAAATTAGAATATCTTGTTCATTAGCGGGGCTATGCCATCAATGAGCGCATATAAGAACCGGCTACAAATCTTGCCAATACGCTTCAAAAGGTATAGGAATTTCATCGGCTCTATCCTCACAAAGCTAAACGTATTCAATGATAACTTCTTAATAAAGATTAGTTTCAAAGAATATTCATAAAGAATGGGAGAGTTAAACTAAAGCTTTCATCAAGATGTAGTCATCTGTTGCAAGATAAAATAGAGTGATAGAAGCAAGTTAGTCACCATGTCAAACCTCCAAGCATTGAGAAAAGAAGACTGAGGAGATTCGTTTGCCACACAAGCTTTGAATGAATCAATGTAATTTTTACAACCTTCAATTGAGCAAAGTAGAGACAATACCACCTCAATTGCTATTGATATTAAATTACCATCTTAAATACTTACATCTTCTAGTAGAGTAGATCTTAATGATAGAATTTCTAAAGTGACTTATAATAGCAATTGAGGTGGTTTTATTCTTTGACGATTATGTATAGTCATATAAAATTCTTCATTTTACTTAGACAAGGTCTTTGTCTTGACTCTCAATGCTTCAAGACCATTTATTATTAAATCCAATTTGGCTTCTTTAAAATTTTTCATATTAAATCTTTTACTTCTTACAATAGAAATAAAACAAGAAGAAATAAATACAAAAAATTAAGAATAATACCACCCTGGAAGAAGATAATTTGTAATCTCTAAAGCACTATAGTACTTCCAAGAAGAAGAATAATCTACTCTCTATCTAAAAAGACCAAGTTCCAATATTAAGCTATGTTAATTTCAACAAATTATTACAAACATATCACTCAAGTAGAACAAGACTCCAAAAGTTCAAAGAAGTGAACTAAAAGAGATTCACTATATATTACAAATAAAAAACTATGACAAGTCATAAGAACAAGACCAAAAGGTAAAAATTAATCCACAAGGATTGCATTGTTAAGACTAAGAATTGCATTGTCAGCCTTCACTCCTATATATACTAAGTGCAAAGAAGCTCCTTGAGGAGTTTCTTTGATGCTTAGATGTGAAGCAAGCCTAAGATTCTTTTATGACCACTTAAGATCCTCTAAAACCTTTTAGGACCTTCTAAAATCTTCTTGGAATCTACTAGGACCTACTAGAGCCTTCTTAAAATCATCAAGAATCTTCTAGAACCTTCTAGAATCAAATAGAATCTTCTAAAATCTTTTAGAACCTTCTAAAGCTAAGTAGAACCTTCTTCCATTGTATGTCTAAGATAAGAATTGTAATAAATCAAACATTATATATTATCATTAATATCATTAAATTTCTTTTGGTTCTACCAACATCTTATAATTTTTAATTATCTATGGTTTGAATTATACAAATCAAAAATAAATTACTCATTAAAAATAATTTTTTAAAAAATATCAATTAAAAAACATAAATAAGAAAAATAAATAAATAAATAAATAAATAAATAATTTAAATTTTTATATAAGTAATTAAAAGAAATATATTATTTTAATTTATACTATGCCATTAGATAATTTAAATTATGATAAAAATAGAGTAAAATTCTTAAAATATAATTATTTAATAGATTTATTTTATATATATATATATATATATATTATAAAATATTAATTTTAAAATTATATAATTAAAATATTAAAAAATAACTTATTATTATTATTTGGTCCTCAAAAAAACCAATTTAAGAAGTACTTACATCTTTATTAGATTTTGAAATTATAATCAATAGAAATACAAAAATTATTTTTAAATATGGGCTTTTCAAATAATATATTATATTTTTGGTCATTACAAATACAAATTCAGAATTTAAAATTAAAAAAAATATTAAATTTTAGATTTTTTTGTTATAAATTTAGATGATATTTTGGTGAACTTTTAATATAAAAAATCTAAATTCTACATACATCTGATACTAGAGAATCTATAAGATTAATAATTACATAATAAATTATTACATTAATATGTTACTAAAAATTCAACCCATCTTAGAATGACTAGCATATAATTTTTTTATTTTATTTTTTTTGTATTTTATTTTTTAAATTTATAATTTCTTATCTAAAATTTTAATTTTATTAATAAAGAAAAAAAATCATAAAAATCACATGTAATACTTGTAAGAAAATCCTCAAGTATTCTAAGCGAGGTATTTTTTAAAATAAAAAACATTGTAAAATTCACTTTGTTTTTCCTTGCTGATATTTTTAAGCAAAAATGTATGATAAACTGTTTTGGCTATAGTTGATATTTTAAAGAATGAGGTTACTTGTTTAAAAGACTGAACATATCATAACAATACATATGGAATATTAAAAACTAATATATAATTACAAGTACATAAATCTTGAATTAACATCAAACCAAAAAAATCATTATATTGTGTTGATTTGACTTTGTGGTTACATATCATCTTCAAAATCTTAAAGATAATTAGGTGTTCTATTTTGTAGATCATAGATAGTACATAAAACAA
Organism: Physcomitrellopsis africana; assembly: GCA_036785485.1. NCBI lineage: Eukaryota > Viridiplantae > Streptophyta > Bryopsida > Funariales > Funariaceae > Physcomitrellopsis > Physcomitrellopsis africana. The sequence goes on from JAWRVF010000760.1 coordinate 145,637, forward strand.
TACATGTAATATTGGATTATAAAAAAATATTACTATACTTATAACACAATTAAAAAGATTAAAATATAAATTTTAGTTTTTGACAATATAATGATAATAAAATAAGACATTATATTGTCAAAAACTAAAATTTATATTTTAATATCTTATTTTATTATCATTATAGAATTTCTTTTATTCTTAAATACTGTCTTAGAAAGTATTTAAGAATAATAAGTTTTTTTTAATAAAAATATCAATATGTTATTAAGCAGATATATAAGAATGCATAATAATTTTTTAAGTAATAATTTTTTTTAAAAAATTATTATTCATTATCATATATCTTAGTATTTTATTATTTAAAAATATCAAAAAAAATCAATAATAATAAATTTTAATTTAAAAAATAACATCCAAATATCATTGATGGTCTTAAATGTGGAAATTTGTAAAAACATTTATATAATCTTGTGATATATGTGTAAAATCTAAGATCCCAAAAGATCATTTATATATTTTATTTTTATTTTTTCTTACTCCCTAAATTTCTTTACAAATTTCTATAGTTATTATTATCAATATGTCTTATCAAAAATATTTTATTTTTTGACAAAAAGTATAAAAATTTGGTAATTGTAGATTTTTTTATTTTAAAAAACTCATTCTATCATGGTGAATAAGATTATATTTTATTAAAAGATAGAAAAAATACTTTTAGTAATATCTTCTGCAATGATTATAGTTATGTTGAATATCTCTATCTATTTATTAAAGATAAAACACAATGGACTTGTATATTGTTTAGAATTGCCTCAATAGCACAATGAGTCCTATTTGGTAAGCAATTATGATATCTTAAAGACCACCTTCTAATGGTTTAGCGGCTTCAGTGCTTAACTTGATAGTATTACAATTTTTTTTCTTAAATCTCAAATTTTAGTAAAATAATCCTATTGTGTGTATATCTCTCCTTATATATACAATTTTGTATTAAGTTATATAACAACATTTATAGACTACTACAAAGTTTTGTATTATATCAATTGTCAATTTTGTATTATTTTTATATTTTATAATTATTTTTAATCTTAAATTTTAAAATAAATTTTTTCTATCTAAAAAAATATAGGATTTAACTAAATAAAAAATATTGAATCTACTACCAATTACTACTAACAAGTTGATCTGGCCAAATTTACATTAAGCTTCTATTTGATATTAATTAATTAACTGATTTTTTTGAACATTCCTACAATCCTATTTTTGGTCATATATGCAATGAAAAATCTTCTATTATTAAATATAGTTATAATTTATAAATAAATTTATATTTAATAGAATCTTTAATGAATCATTTAGATATTAAAATTTTAAATTTTTCATATATTTGAAAAGATATAATATTTTCAAAAACAATTAAGAGCCATAGTTTAACTTAACAAACATGTTAAAAAATTAAATGTTAGTTTTATTTATAATATTTTTACATATAAAAAATAGACATATTTTTAAATAATAAAAAATCATATTATTCAAATTTTATTAATAAGTTATAATTTTAAAGAAATTTTTTATCAATGCATAGATAAGAAGAATGGAAGAAGTTAATTAAAGAAGATTAGAATTCTCTAATATTTTTGCAAGTCAAGGTCTTTTAGTCTTAAATTTTCAACATCAAAATATCAAATTGGAAGATGCTAATACACTTATAAGATCCTTAAATTAAATTTTATTTGTTATAGTTGTTAGACCAATCACAATAGTTATAGTTGCTAGAAGGAAAAGTAATAGTATAGACATATACCAAACTAAAACCTTAAGCACCTTCTAATAAATTCTAGAATCTTCTTGACTCTCTTACATAAATGTATTAGATTTTTTAATTCTCCAAAAAAACCTAAGAGAATTATCCAATAACTTCTAAGAACTGTGGATTAAAGATTCTTGAATGGGTTGTATGACAAGGCATCGTTTGGCTTGATAATCTTGCACAATCATGTTGGTTACAGATATGTGTAACCAAGTGTTCAGAAGACAGCAGCCATAATCAAGTAATGGAAGCAAATTTTGCAAAATATCCTATTTTTTTAGGTAGATTTTAACTTGGAGTGTCCCTTTGCTTTTGAAAGATACCTCCCACACTTTATATTACGGAGATATCACATGAATGGATCCATCCTCACAAGTGTTTATCTTTGCTCAAACCTTCTTTGCTACCTATTCTCACATTAGAACATCACCTTCTGTTTTTTGTGGGCTCTTTCTTACATTGCTCAAATGCATTTTCCTTATTTTTATTTTATTATTATCCCAAACTAAATTCTTTGAGCCTCATATGTTGCCTTACATTCTATCTTGTGTTTCTTTTGTATTCTATTGTATAATGATCTATTAAAGAAGATGTTTTAACCTCCAATATGTTAATTGTACACAATTGCACAGTGAATTGTTTTTAGTTATATATATACATATATATGTATTAATTCATTCATTCAAGTTTTATACGTGTAAATCTAGAGTTTACACAGCTTCCTCATTCCATGCATTAAAAATAGCCAAGTGAAAATTCTGGCATTGACAACGAAGCAATTTTAAAAGAGGAACAACGATCCTTGGAATTCAGATCGTGGTAACTTCCTGAAAGTAAAATAATTCTTTAAATGGTATGTATTAAGAAATAAAAATTTGGCAAAAGCCCGTCGTAAGTGGCTTCTGCAATTCAAAGACCACAGTCCACGTATGCACATAATTGCCGCGCTGGCAGATCGTGGGTCAGGTCCACATCGCAGCTGACACGTGGACATAATGGGATCACATTTTTGGGTGATGTGATACTTTTCAAATGAACTGTAACACAAAAGGAAACAGTTATGGAAGAAGTTCACTATTTTTCAAAAAGTAACATGATGTTTAAATATGTACCGTGATAACAAGTATATTACAAGCTGTCCTTAGTATGTGATAAAATACTTTCTTAATTACTAATTATTTTTTCAACAAGAGCAGCAACACCGATCCCACAAATATAGTTGCAAATAAATTATGCAATTCTAAATTTAAAGTAATTTTTTTTGTATCCAAATTATTATTTTACTTATTTTGGAAGATCTCTTATGTACAACATCTTTTATGGGGAGGCATGTGCTGAACCCTGACTGGGCACAGTCATGATTGAGCACTCATTCAAGTATATTCAGGGGGAAGTAGAAGAAGAAGGAAAAAAGAAAAAAGAAAAATAGAAGAAGATGGAAGAATAAAGTTTCTCATGGCGAAAAAGCATCGTACTTTTCACTTTCTCCTCCTACTTGATTTCTTCACACAGTTATGCTTTAGCCAATGAGCATGTACCAACTGGCATATATCCAATGCACCTATTACATAGAATTTTTGGTTGAGGTGGAATGCCCTGAGTCCTTGTGGACAGGGGCAGCTGACAGTCAGGCCGAAATATTTAGTAATAATAGCTTTCATTCAGGAATCCAAGCTTATAATGCGTGAATGATATGTGGGAGGAGATGTTCCTTTTTTTTCTGATGTGGGTTTTGTTGGCTTTGTCCCCTGGACCAGGGGCTACCCCACAACTCGCTCAATTCCACCCCTTGTCCTTTTCACGCCCATTATTTTTAATAGTTTCACTATTATATGAGGTTCATGAACCCGATAATCCCCATCAACTAATTAAAGGTAATGAGTTTGACCAATTGTCAACCAAGCACCAATAGAAAGCATTCATTACTGGCAGGTAAATATAGAGGTCAGACAAGATGGAACAAAGATGTTGAACAAATATCTTTTACTATTAGTATTACAGAGAATGATGGTCTCCTAAGCAAAGATATTTACAATGTGCTACCTCTAACACTATTCCCTTGAATCACATGGAACATGTTAAGGAACAATACTGAACTACTCTTTGTTAAACCACAATAACAAAGATCTCGTAAGTTTCTAGGCAAATATGAAGCTAGAATAAGAAATTGAAAAGAAGAGAAAAAGAAGGATACTTAGCCTTCTCCTATATCTGAAGCTATGTAGGCAAATAGTTAAAAAGGTGCTCCACAAATCACAGCTGCCATGGAATCGTGATGGGGTTGTCATGTAGTCTCGCTTTGGGAGAGAACCATAGGTCATTCTATTAGACAAATGCTGATTCTACAACAGGTTTCTACTGCTTTGCAAATTATACATATGTATATGTATATATATGTACATATACATATATACATAAATATAAATATATATGAAATCCTGCAAGCAATGGTTGTCCAACTTACAACTTACAACTTACAACTTCCCTCAACATACTGTACATTATTACTACTTTCACAACTTACAACTTCCCTCAACAGTTGCATAAGTTCAGATTTCACGATCCAATATATACTACAAAAAGTATGATCCCACTTCGTTTTCAAATTCTCTACCTGAAAGCGTGGGCAATGAAGGAGAGTACGGAACATCCACCTGTCAAGCGCCGAGGGAGCCAAGTGGCAAGCAGGGATGAATTCAAATCGAGGAGCTGGTCGCAACAGTGCGGGAAGAGCTCCGTTCCAGCGGGCGGGGTAAAGAAGGGGTTTAATCTTCCGTCACGTCGATGCAATGCATGTTGCGACGTCCGTGTTGCAGGCGTGGAAGGAAGCGTGGAAGCACCGAGCAGAATAGTCGAAAAACAGTGGCAAGAACTCCAAACACATATCAATGCCATCAGAATAATATCATTAAGAAATCGTACTGGGCATTTGCTCCTTTACTCTCTTGAAACGTGGCCTTGCAGCACCGATTGCAAGGTCCCAACCGGGAAGCACAACCACGCCACACCGGAATCCGGCCTCCTGTGGTTTCCGTAACGATCGTTTGATTCAACAGTACAAATGCGCCAAAAGTAGTATAAGACGAAGGAAACGAACATTCTATTCTCTGTAGTCAGGTCCTAGCCCACATCGTCGCCACATGGTCTCGCCCGACTCTCCCATCAGTCTCAGTCACCTTGCCAGGATCAACCGTAACGCCAACTACGGCGCCTGTTTGCGAAGTTCATCGAAGCACGTAAACAAACTTAAATAATATTTTTAAAAAAAGAACTTCCTCATGCAATCAATTGAAGTTACTCCGATCTACATCGCCTCTGCCAACTCCGACTTCAACTCAGTCTCCTCCGCTTAGTCCAAGTCAACACCACAGTTGGTATCCAGTAAGGAAACCTGGAATCCGTTAAACATCAGTGTGAAAATTAACCGCAACAGGAAAGCCGGGGGGCTCACAAGGCACTCAGCCTTCACACTCTTAGCGGAAAACAAACCATGTCGAGACAGGATCAAGATTACCAAGAACAGGTACCCGACAATCCTTGCCTTGTTCCTTGTGCATTCCGTCCTCATTCCGTGACTTGCGCTGGCTACAGTTGGACGGGCTTCACCGCAAACAAGCTATTGTTAAACAAACTGCATGCTAATCTAATCCGATACCGAGTCTGCAACAAATTCCCTCAGGTCAGAGGTGGAGTGATACTCCGGTTCGTTACCTCGCGCAACCCGCCATTTGAATAGCGTGCTCCTGGAGCGCGGAATCACCGACCTCCCCTGCTGCTACATACACCGCCGTCTTCTTACCTACCAGACACTGCTCTCGCCCAACCCCGCCCTCCCCCCAAATAAGCGCCGCCGGATGCATGGCTCCTGTCTTTTCTCTTTCCTCGATCTGTCTATTGTTGCATGCTCCTGGTGATTGATCGCTAGGGAGAGAGAGAGTCGGAGAGAGAGAGGCGGAGACAGAGGGGGACAGATTTTTTTTGAGGCGAAGTGCGTGAGGCTTGAGCAATGTCTGTGGATGACGAGGAGTGCGTGGAGAGCGGGGCGGTGGTGAAGAAGGAAAATGGGGGAGTGAAAGAGCATGGGTTTATCGTGGATATCGTAGAAGATTTTGGAGGGGACGGGGGATACGAGGAGGGGGTCTATGACGATGGAGCCGGGGAGCTTCTGTGCTTCCTGATGGACTTGCAGTCGACAGCGATGGACAGCTTCGGTGGTGACGCTAAGTTTGATCCCAAGTTGTACGTTGACTTGCCGCTTAAGAGTTCGTTGAAGGAAACTGAGGAGGCGTTCAGGTCTCTACCTCGTGCTCCAATCACTGGTTCCGTGGACAGAGGTAATTGCCTAAGTTGTGAGTGAGTGTAAAATGGTGTGAGCGAGGATTTTTTTTTTCTTCGTTGTTTGTTTTTTCGTTGATTTGGTTCCTTAAATGAAGTGAGGGAGGCTCGGATTCCGAGATTGGTTTAATTCTGCAGATGGAAGTGATGGTGGTACTTCTGACGAGTCAATTGTTTCAGGCTACCGGATTTTTTCCTGTTTCGGCACTGAGTGTAGACTGATTGTTGACAAAAGAGTCATAAATTGTCAATGCTGGAGTTTCTGGTAGACTTCAGTTTGGCGTCTTGTATATTTTAGGAATAGACTTCTAGTTTCCGATTATTGCCCTGAAAGAGGATCAGACTCCGAGAATTTGAAAACCTCATTAGATTATTTGTTGTTTTCTTGATCTTATTTTTTGTTGTAATTATTGTGATCGTCGTTGGCAATGGGATATACATTACTGTTGAAGAGTACAGTGGACGAATCCGAATGTAATTGTCAGAGAGGGTCTAATTTAGCAATGATCTATTCTGCAGCAAAATGATTTAATTTTTTTGTTGATGATGGAACATTGCAGCGGAGACGTGCTTGCCACGGCAGATGTGCTCTCTTTGGTATCTAGTTGATTGTAATTATTAGTGCATTGTACAGTTGCTGTTTGAGGGTTCTAAGAATCGCAAATCAAATCAAGAATCATTCTGTGAGGACCTCGTTTACCACGACGGGAATAATGCCAAATATTAACAACGACGTATTCATGTCTATCAGTCAGGTATTTGGTAATCCATTTGCACATATGTAGCACTGATCTATGTGAAATTGATTTGATGCAGACACTCTGAAGGTATTCTTGAAGGATTACTTCGGTGAAACTGGCAGTGATTTGGTCCCTCACACACCGGGGGATCACCTTGCGAACCCTCCCGATTTTCTTCCTCGAGTACAGAATATAGATGCGCGTAAATGGGGTCTAAAAGTTCATTTGCTGTGGCCTTCACTTACTCGCCTTGTCTCCCCTGCCGTGGAGAGGGAGCCAAACCGGCACACGCTTCTTCCACTCAAGCACCCCTTTATAGTACCCGGAGAACGGTTCCGAGAGGTTTATTACTGGGACAGCTATTGGGTCATCAGGTCTGTCTTTTTACTCTTATTCAATTGATTTTTTTGTAATTTATTTCGTCCAGAAACCTTTCATCGTTTATGAGAGACAGAACTCTTGTCCTGCTTCGTCCAACCCGTCTCTTACAGCTTGATCTGAAAGCGCTATAACGTGAGCGCAGAGGCGATTCTCTCTATTATCTTCTTTTGCTGTGTGCTTGTTCCTGAGGATTCTCGTTGATTATTTCAACAGGGGATTACTTGCAAGCAAAATGAAGGAGACAGCAGCAGGAATGGTAGACAATTTTTTGGCAGTAGTCCAAGCGTATGGCTTTTTTCCAAATGGTGCAAGAACATATTACGAAAATCGTAGGTTGGTTGTGTCTCGTACCTTTACTTATACTTAAAATGTTCTTATACTTAAAATGGCGTCTCTGTTGTCGTAATCTACTTTCCCAAATATAGATGTCTTAAAAATCTCCGTGTGTATTTCTGTGGAAGGTAGTCAACCTCCATTTCTCAGCAGGATGGTGCGAGCAATATTTTCTGCAACTGGTGATCTTAGGCTTGCAACTCGAGCGCTGCCTCTTCTTCTAGTCGAACATGATTTCTGGACCACAGGTGACTTGTCGTTGTCCTTTTCATCTATTGATTCACAATACCGGTAGCGTCGGAATGGTCTCAATCCGCAACATCTTGAAAGTGAATTCTGCTTTTGAGTTTATGCAGGCTCTCATGTAGTAACAATACAAGACAGTCAAGGACGTGATCATCGACTCAGCCGTTACAGTGCTCATTGGGATCAGCCCCGACCTGAATGTTCCACCATTGTAAGCCATCTCATGAAACCTACCCACCAAATTGGCTGCTTCATGCAATTAAAGGAATTCGTAGATCTATGGGATGGTCACACTCTCACAAATACCGCTATTCGTGCTGATTTCCCGGGCACAAAATAGCGTTTAGGAAATGCTGCATTGCCTTATTCGTAATGTAATGGTCATATTATTGCAGGTAGCATAGCATTCCTAGATCATGGCTGCTTATGCCCCCTGCCCATGGACTTAGCAGCCTTAATACTTCGTTTTAATTCCAATATTTCTCTTGGGGTTTGCACTGTGCACCCGCAAATTACCAACTACTTGAAGCTGAATATCTGGGATTGTGATTATTCTGACTCAGGATAAAAGCATTGCCGGAGGGTTCAGTAAGTTGAAGCAACAACAGCTCTATCGTGATATTGCCACTGCAGCCGAGTCGGGCTGGGATTTTAGCTCAAGATGGATGGAGTAAGCAAAGCATTTTCTGTCGCATGATGGTCTGTCAAGTTATCAACCGCTTATTATATTAGAAATGTATGTATACATCTCGATTTAAGTATCATGTGAAAGTAGACATTCAGCAGCATTGAAAATCCAGTTAGTGGCGTACAATGATTTATGGTCAGGCAGTTCTAACGAGTAACCGGAAACAAGTCTGACCTGTAGCTCCTTCTGACTGTAGTTCTTGTTTCAATTATTCAGACTGAAACAAATCTAGAACTTTCCTTAATTATTCAATTTCATTTGTCTCCTAGAGATCAGGAGCAGTTGTCTTGCATGAAGACCTCCTCTGTCATTCCCGTGGATCTCAACGCATTTCTTCTTCAGGTATATATTAAACCCTTGCCCCTGCATCATGTTTGATTTATGGAAACGAAAATGGACAGGGTGAGACATGCTTGTCACGAAAATCTTGCAGTTAATCTTCTCTAAAGATTGCTCCATTTGGTCTGAAATATCAACTCCAGTAAAACCTAGCAATTTTGCTATTGCTGTTCTGTTTTGCCCAAATCATTCTGGAAGGGTTCATAGTAGTTTTGTCGTGATACTGTTCTAGCAAGGTTGAATATTACAGCTTCTCAGTTTCATCTCAAGTTAACGATGCTCTCTTTCGTTGTCAGATGGAACTCGACATAGCATACCTGGCAAAGGCTTTGAACAATACTTCAGTGGCGAAGCGTTTCACAAGGGCTGTCAATGCTCGAAAACGAGCTTTTGAAGCGATACTCTGGAATGAAAATAAGAGTCAATGGTTAGACTATTGGCTCCCCTTGCAGAAGCCTGTCAAAGGGGGGAAGGTACCATCTTTTGTGTGGAGCAAGAAGCCTTCTAAGGTTTAGTTGGGCTTATGATTGTGTCATCTAATTACCGTTTTTCAATGTCTTGCAGAAAATTTACATGTGGGACAGCGACAGAGCAAACCAAAACGTGTATGCATCAAATTTTGTTCCTTTGTGGTGCGGTTTACTTCCTGCAGGTTGAACATCTTAACTATTCTCGCTACTTAAGAATACTGGGAAATCATCATTTAAATTTGTGTATTTGACATTCTGCGCGCACTTCGCATATGAGTTGGACGTCAGTACACTGATTCGATGTGCCTTGTGAGCAGGAGATGCAAAAATTGATCAAGTGGTGGAGGCACTGTCCAGTTCGGGCCTAATATTGCCTGGAGGAATAGCAACTTCGCTCATTGAGACAGGACAGCAGTGGTATGTACCTCCTCTATTCCACTTCAGTGGGAACATCTGTTGATGACAGCAATACAAGCAAGTTGGTTGAGTATTAATTCACTTACTGGTAGAGTCATTTTGGATAGGTCCTTTCGGTCATTCTCTATATATCAGTTTCTTGCAAATGACCCGAATGGATATAGAGTCCTCCAGGTCAAATATGCGATTCTTGTGTAAGCATAGTTGATGTGGTATTTCCTAGGATCGTCAATTTAAATCTCTCCTTAATTCTCCACATTGGTTCCTGGTTCTCCGAGGATAACAACCCTGACATATTATGTTCTTGCTAGTTTAGGCAGACTATGAATCGAGAACATTTTCTTCAGTAGAACCTTCTGGAAAACTTATGTCTTGGTTGCGATTTTCAGGGACTTTCCAAATGCATGGGCTCCGCTGCAGCATATGATCATTGAGGGACTTATCTTGTCAGGTTCTCCTAAAGCAAGAGAGTTGGCAGAGAGCATAACCAGGTCTTGGTTGCGATCTAATTATTTTGCGTTTCAACGTTTTGGACACATGGTTGAGAAATACGACGCTCGATATTGTGGGGAGGTTGGCGGTGGTGGAGAGTATATAACGCAGGTAAGTGTTGACTGTGGACTTTTTGTGGTTTAGTTGCAGCGTCTTCGAGAAAAGATTAGGTGCCGATTGTGACTCATGTTATTTCTTTGGACCTAACGTAATGTAATGTAACGTAAAGTGAAGGTTCTGAATATTCAATTTGATCATAATCCCTGCTACTGGTGATCCTCAGACTGGATTTGGGTGGACAAATGGTGTTGTTCTGACACTCTTGAACGACTATGGTTGGCCTGAGGACGTACCACTTGACTTTGATTATAAGAACTACGGTCGGTCGGACAACTGCGATGTTATTTTGCCAGACCACAATACTACCACTTTATCGCATAATTGTTATATATATATCTAAGTTGAAATCAGGACTAGCTTGACTCGCACGTAACCTAGACTAATCTTTCAGAGACTGCGGGTGAATTTCTTGATGCAACGGGAAGATGAAGTTTGTGCGCCTTCCATTCGGAAGATTAGATGCCAGCTTCTCCTAGATAACATTATTTGTAAACACCTTGTTTATCTAATTCGCAACGCTTCGATCTGTCAGAAAAAGTTCAAAGTTTACAACCATTGATTCCCATTAACCTCAGAGAACCAACTAAAGTGAATTTGTTCCCAAAACTGTGTCTGGTTGCATATAATATGCAGTCTAATGCTCAAATGGCTTCTATGTGAAGTGGTTGTGCTAACATTTGTTCATGCGTCATCACACAAACTTTCTTTCTACGCACGTTGGATCCAGTAGAGAGAATGAATGATACCACGAGTGTAGCTTTAGATGGTAGCTGTTTTAGTTGATAATATTAAATCCAATTTATGATTAGGTGATGTATGCATACCTTGCATACGAGGACACCTCGTGATCTGCATCGCTACTGTCATTGTAACTGGCTTCAGATAGTCCTTATTCTAGTTCACTCTGCAGTTGACCTTCTTTCCCTCTAGATTAGACACCTCGGACCTTCATAGATGGATGGCGCTAATCAAAACTTAAAATCTTAATAGTAAGAGTACTCAATAAGAAAATGAAGAACCTCAACAGCTCGACTGATATCCACATGAGCAACAATGTTCTGCACAAATGGCAATACACTGAGGACACTCTCTCCTACTTGTCTAAGGAAGGAAAACTATTCTCAAAACGATAGATGATTAATAACGATGACGGCATTACCTCTTGATCCTATTTTTAAATTGTGATTCAAGATCCAAGTCATGTAGCGATTGCTAGGAGTACAACTTCCAGTTAGGAAGAAAGGTCCATGTAGGCAGGGTTAAAATCACTACATATTGAGCCTACACAAGTTCTACTCCAACTAACAAAACTAGAGCGTGATGTGACTACGTGGGATGAAGTATGAAAACTGATATTCCTCTACGCTTGTTGTTTGACCTTGTAGTCCCTCAACTCCGAGACGTTGATGCGGATGGAAGGGCCCATAGTCGAGCAAACATGGGCTGACTTCCAGTACACGCCCTTAGCTCCTGAGGGCTTGTTTGCATCCACAGAGTTCTGCAAGGAGAGGAACCGTCTGGTTAAACATTAACAATAACACATTGAATGCAACGCGTGTTAGGAAGAAATTTCTTCATTTGAAGGTACAAATCAACATCGTCATAAATCAATGACGCATGAAGGGAAAAAGAAAACCCATATCAAAAAATTCGGAAAAATGCAAGAGGTACTTTTAGTCAGCAACTGTACCACAACAGCAATTAGATTCTCCAGAAGATCATCTCCCGAGAAATCGGATTTGCCGAACCGTACATGGACGATACCAGTCTTGTCTGCTCGGTATTCGACCTTTCCTGCCTTGAATTCTCCGATGGCCTGCAAGAGGTTTACAAGGGCTTATTAGTGTTGTGTATACCTTCACATCCTTGTTCAGCTTGTGAAGAATGTTAGGTACATATACTGTCTTTGAGTGGACAGTTCAACCTAGTAAACCGCAAGGAAATACATATAATAATAGTATAATGGCTGTATAAAAAAAATAGAGACAAATCAACTGCTAATCTCAGCAATATTCACAACAAAACAACTTCCATACGTGTTCAGAGAAGTTCAAGGAGTTCAGGTACGTACACTTGTGACGTCGGTGGTAACAGTCCCTGCCTTGGGATTGGGCATCAAACCCCTTGGACCAAGAAGCCTTCCAAGCTTGGCAACCTGTCACATGCAGCCAGGTTGAGCATGAGACGACCTCTCTCTCTGTCTATATATATATATATATATATATATATATATCTGAAAAAATTGCAGAACAATTCCTCTGTACGTAGAATAGAGAAATGAGACAACATTTCTGAGAGACTTGGATTAATTCCTAAGCCGATGAAATAGCGTATGCAAAGGTGGCTTCGATTAGGAAGAGTTGAACCTTGGGCATCATATCCGGGGTAGCAATGAGCTTGTCGAAGTCCATCATACCACCAGCAATCTCGTCGATTAAATCGTCAGCTCCTACAAAGTCAGCACCAGCATTCTTTGCTTCCTGTTGCTTCTCTCCTGCCACAAGAAAACGGGCGACAACCTTAGTGTCACTACTTTTCCAAGAAGAAAGTTGCCTGATTGTTCAATGTGCTATGAGTTCAAGAGATTTATGTCATCTTTAAATACTAACTTATAGTTAAGTCCAGGGATTGTCTGCTCTATCAAGAGCACGAAATAAAAGCGATGCTACCACCTAAGGATAATTTATAAATAAGCCAGAACTACTAAGACTAAGTTTTTGAAAATTGAAATTTTCTATGAATGTCAACTACTTAGGTGAGACGTGCACACTCACCCTGGGTAAGGACGGCGACTCTGATAGTTTGTCCTGTTCCTTTTGGCAATGATACCTGCAATATCATTGCAAAACCAGGTTTGCGATCAGTAAACAACGGACCATGGCGTAGCTCATTGTGGCTTACACCAAACAGAACACCTATCAGAACTTATCCACGTACATTCACCTGAGAATGGAAAGGCATGGATCGACTGAACGACTGTCCCACAAATAACAAGCCAAAGTTCTTCCAAATGTTGATACTAGGCAGAAGGCTTACAGTAGCACGCAATTGCTGATCAGTGTATTTAGGGTCGATGTTGAGGCGGATATGAACCTCCGCAGTTTCAACAAATTTTAAGCTAGCTGTATCCTTGAGCAGCCGAATTGCTGTATCAGGGTCGTACTCCTTTTTATTTTCCCTAAGCTTCTGAATCTCCAAGTACCTCTTTGATCTTGTCTGTCAAATCCAAATTGATTATTCAATCAATAGATATATTGCCACTTCAAACAATCTCAAGCTCTTCAACACCATCTTGGAATGTGACGGGCAGCAGATTACTCAATCTGACGTTCGGTAGAGATTTGTTATCCAAGTTCCATCATACATAACCACCACTTTTACAGAGAGCAAACCACTACAAGCCAAGGCAATCCTACAAGGCTTGCAACACTATGAAAAGGGTTTTTACAAAAGAGTCGAACGGCATTCACTCGGAAGGCACATGGATAAGATAGTGATGACCATTAGAATCTTAAGTATCAAGACAAATCCTAAGAGTTTCTTGTATTAAAGGCATCCGGAAATATAATGAAATATACGCTCATGGCGGATTCTCCTGCAGAGAAAACATAGTGGATTGATCATCTACAGCCAGTAGCACTGAATCCTCTAAAGGATAAGACACGCATCAAAGGAATAGGTCACATTGCGACCAGTTGCCAGAGCAAATGTTCATTTCCAAGATTAAAGATTCACTTGGAGTTGGGCAAATGCAGTACCCTAGATTCCGAACGAAGAAGATGTCACCAGCAACCACACCACGAATTACCGCCTAATCCAACAATGTGATACACACAGACTGCTATAATGACTCATAAAACCCCATGATTACATGTGCGAGAACAGGCTAACGGCTCAAGCAGCAATGTAGTACGGCGACTAAGGGGAACAAGTGCTGATGTAGCGGATAACCTACGAAGCCCAGAAAATCTCAAAATTCAATGATTGCCACAGTCCTCGTCAAAAATTGAGTAGAGCTATTGATACACATTACGAGTGACCATTGAACCGAGACGCGGAGAAAATGTCAGACTCACCCTATCCCTCTTCAAAGGCAAAGCAGCCTTGCCCGTCTTGGGCTTGACAGTCTTCACGGGGGCCTCCTCTGCCTCAGCGCCGTCGCCCTCCGAGCCCAAAACCTCGGACTCAAACAGCTCCGCGACAGCGCACACGCGCGCCCTCGCGCCCACCACCTTCTTCACATCCTGCCATGTCTTCACGCCCCCAACCTGCAAACCTCCAGCTCTCAACCCACTCCAGCTCACTCTGGAGCTCACTCCGCTGCTCTGCGACACGCCTCCGCACTTGTTTACTGCAGCGCCCGACGCCGCAACACTCAGAGAAGAAAACTCCAGCAGCATCGACGCCGCAGAAGCCGTCATTGTTCACCAAATTGGAAGAACCCAATTGTTGCAAAGAGATTCTAGAGATTCTGCAAGAGCTCGAGAGCTTAGATAGTCTCACGGCAGCGACAACGCCTCAGAAATAGACGAGGATTTGCCTCCGAGAGGCCGCATTAGCTACACGGCAGCGCGTGGCCAGGAAATCGGATTGTATTTCTTGAGGCACGTATTACTAATTAATACGATACTTCGAATACGTATTGGGAACGTGCGGTTTTGTTCCCTTATCTTGTTCTCGAAATGCGCCAGCGTGGATAGAAACTTGAGGATGGAAACATCTACAGCCAAATCTACTCAATACATACCAGAACTTGTTCATGGATCCAGCCGTAACTTTTACTTTCCATGGGCTTTGGTGTTATCTAACTTTTTTTCGAGGCGGGGATGGAATTTGCTAGTTTTTGATAGCCTGTAGCTTTTGAAATTGGGGGATTGTTGAAATGCATACCTGATGTTGTTATCTTATTCTACCTCAGTTTTTTTATTTATTTTTTATTTTTATTTTTTATTAATAGTAGTGTCATAATTAAAATGAAACAAAACAGGGAGCATTTGTGTTCCAAACAGACAAATTACTTCAGAAAGCAAAAGTTAATGTCAAATACAATTGAAATCTTTTATAAGAAATACTTTTATTGATTTCATTTGTGTGTGTATGCAAATATCAATAATGTGTCAAGTTGACGCTTTAGTTAGCAAAAAGTGAGTTAGTTATGATTTCAAAATGTTAATTATAATTAAAATTGTAATTTGAAACTATTGCAATGAACATGTAATATGTTCATGATGTATTTGTTATTGATGAATAAGAACTGAGATTTGGTAGCTCCAATAGTAGAATTCAATATTTTAATTTTTCAAAAATAAAATGTATACTAATTTAAATATCTGGTCATTAGAAATTATATAAAATAGTAATATTTTTACTATTGTTGATATTATATTTTACAATAACACTAAAAAATATTATTTAAAAAACCAAGATGAATAAAAATAACTTAATAAAAGTATTATTTTTAATTAAACTTTTATTTTATTTTATTTTATCTCAAAGATAAAAATTGATTATCTATTGATACAAGACTATATAAACATATTACTTCTATTGATACTTAATAATATTATTATCATTATGTCATTTGTTTACATAAAATAAATAAAATGTTATAAATTTAATTTAATCAAATATATAAATTATTCAAAAATTGAATCAATTTACAATCTATTGTAGAAAAAAATGGATATCTAAAATAAATACATTAATAAGAATAGTACTAAGAATTCCATGAAATGTTTGAATTAGTATTTAATATTCCATGAAAGTATGTTAGTTTTGTTTTTGAAGAAAAAGATAGATTCTTACAAATGTGAGTAGATTATTGTAGTTAGAAATTGTTATTTTATACTTTTAATATATGGTCTTTTTGACCAATTGGTTTTGCTACAAATAAATTATCAAAGACTTAGATTATTTTGTATCAAAAAATTTGATCTAATTGCATATTGATTGTGTTTATTTGAATAAAAAATCATCTTATTTTTTTATATTTATCTCATTAAAAATAATAAAATAATTAATATGCTGAAAAAAAAAAAAAATACCATGACCATATATTGAGTTAGTTAATAATAATGATAATAATATTAACAATAAATGGTACATAAAATCTTAGTTTTGAGTCAATACAAAAAAAAATTATAATATCTTATATATTTGTGTAGATACAACATTTGAATATACATATTGAAGTGATTTTAAAATATTGCCAATACACCAAAAAATGCTTGTAATTTCTTTTAGCAATATCAATTTATATCATTTTAAACTAATAAGGTTGTCACAACCTTTGCAATATCAAGATCAAAATAAAGTTTGTTAAAAAAATATATATATTCTTTTTCAAATTCATAGTCATTCCATATAATATTGTCATAGAAATATATATCAAGTATGTTCTAGATTATTATAAAATCCTTTAAAATATTATATATATATATATATATATATATATATATAGCTTTAAAAATATCTATAACCTTGTAGAATACTCTATACAATTCTAAAATCTTTTTTCATTGTCTAAGAAGTTTTTGAAAACCCTCTATAGTATTTAAAAAGCTTCCATAGTTTTATATAATTACTTAAGGCCTTCCTTAGTCTTCTAAAAGTTTCTACAAAAGATTTTATAGACTTTTGAAATTACAAAGGTTTAAGTAACTTCTCAAGAAGCTTTTACATTATCTAATGATTATATAATAAACAAGTAAATAATACAAGAGACTTTGTAGTCTTACCAATATAAGTTTGGAGCAATCCAAGTGTTTCTTATTTCTAATCTTGTTATTAATCTAGTATCTTGCTATTTTTTATTTTTTATTTTTAAAATTTTATATTGATATCATAATCTTAAAAAATGACTTTTGATGGCTAGTAATATTATTTGAGATAGATACTATATTTAATGGCATTCCAAATATTTTGTATGAAGGTAGTTATTAAGACTTTGATAATAATTAAATAATACTATAAGCTTCTTATTTTAATATGAGACATGACTATTGATTTGAAGGACATATCAATCATTTTTATATGGAATATAAATTAGAATTTAAAAAATATTATATGATAAATTTTAAAATTTATCAAGTTATAAAATGATTTAAATAGTTATATTTTCTTATGAAACTTCTAAAAAGATAAAGATAATACCGCCATTATCCATAATATATAAGAAAATAGATATAAATTAAAATAAATAGAAATTAATAGAATTAAATAATAATAAGTTACATAAATAATATTTTTTTTAAGGAGATATTGTAGAAATTGCTTAGATACAAATAAGATCTATTAATACTCTTAAATTTTTCTTGTCATTATAAAAACTTTTTTATGAAACCTTCAAACATATAAAATCACTATTGGTTTTATAAAGATTTATATTATTTGAATAAATTAAAGAAGATAAAATTAGATTAAATAGATAATACTTTCTTTATAATTATAAAAAAATATTTTTAAATTCAAATTAAATCTATAAATGCTTCAAAGTATTTTATTAAAATAGTTTTTCTACAAATTTTTATATTTTTTAAAATCATTAAAAAAATATCTTGTAATTTAAGCACTTGGCCATTAAACCTTATAGTTGTTAAAAAACTTCTATATGATATTTTGGCTAGCAATCATATATAAAGACAATACTAAAATAATTCTTAGTCTTGTCAATGTCTTATTTGTATCAAAATCTTAATTCAAGACTCTTTAGTTTCATTTTAATTGAAAATAATCTTTTTAATACTGTTTTATTTTGTAATATATACCTTCTTGGTTATTTTTTACCTTTCTTTTTGTTGTGCATGTGCATATTGTTTTTTACAAGTTTGTCTAGATTCATGTTGTAGATAATTTTATAATACTAATTTTTGTAATATTAAATCTAGATATTTTTGGATAAAAAATAGAATATTTATTTTTCTTTAAAAAATCTAATTGTTTTAAAAGTATTTGATTTCTTTCTTCAAAATTAATATTATTTTTATATTTTAATCTTTTTTTAATAAATTTTTGTTTAGATTCATCTCTTGTATAAAATCTCCTAGTAGTTCATTTTTTATAAAAGATTAGTAGAAATAAAGAATTTCATAGCAAAATATTTTAAAAAATTAAAAAATTGACACTCACAATATGTTAATTTATTTTTCTAACACAGCTAACAATAGAAGTAACTAATTAAAAGAATATGGACAATGGAAGAGTTTCTGCAATAATTGCAATATATCAAGTAACTACTCTTATTACAAATTACAATCTAATCTATTAGAGAGAAAAAAAAAAAAAGAAAAGAAAAGAAAAGAAAAACTTCTTTTAAATTTTTTTAATAAAAATAAATTAAAAAATTAAATTTTTTAGATTTATTAATCAAATTAATTATTAAGCTATAATTACAAAATTATCAAATCTAAGAACTTCAACTTAAACTTATTAAAAATAATTTATTAGATCAATATTTTATTATTTTTTATTATTTATAAAATAATAAGATCTAATATTAAATAATCTCTATATATTTTTAGCAAAATTTTTATCTATATTTTTAAAAAATAATGTATTTTATATACCAAGTAATAAGATTCTAATCTTATTATAAAAAAATTGTTTTGTATTTGAATATGTCTTAGAAATTTCAAAACCTATAAATAAATATTGAGTGGAATAATGATATGTTCATCAACTAGTTGTTTCTTAAATTATATATATATATATATATATATATATTATTTAATTTATTTCATCTCTAAATAGTTGATTTAGCAATTAACTTTATTTTCAAGTGAAAAAATTGATTGTTTGAATTATGATAAAAAAAATTAAACAATTTCATCTCAATCTTTTGATAATTTTATAGTAGTGATTATAACTTTTTAAAATGTGCAATTAGAAGTAAAAGATATGCAAATTGATATTGTACAATTTAAGCCCTTCATAATAGAAAAACAAATGATATTAATAGAAAGACTTTTATATTATATTATAAAGAATTTAAATATTATATATATATATATATATATATATATATATATATATATATACATATATTTTCCTAAAAATTGATGCAACTACAAATTAAAGAGTACAATTAAAAAATAGGATAATATATTAAAAAAAAAAAAAAAAAAAAAAAAAAAATCAACTATAATATGGACTATCTAAGTAGTTTTGTATGCAAAACCATCTTTTAAAGTTCATGTATGGTCATTTGAATTTTTTTATGTTTTATAATATAAAATTTTTAACCTAAAAATAATATAGTTTTTATTTTTATAATATTAGATTGTAGGATTTAAACTTTTATTTTTAAAAATATTTTCTATATGTTATAAGATATCTTTGATAGAATAAATTAACTTTTTTTGAGTAGAATTCATATATAGATAACATAATCTTCTAAAGATATAATCTATAAAAATTAGTCAATAAAAATAAAATTTTAATTTAATAAAATTATAATAGTATGTGATATAAAAAATAAAAAAATTTATATATTTATTTTAAGAATATAATTATTATCTTAAAATGCTTATAATTAAATTATATTTATTTTAATTAAAAATCTTAAATATTTCATATAAACACATGTCTTGAATTAATATCAAATTAATTAGAATATATCTTTATTATTATTTATATTTATTACAAACATAAGATTTATTCCAATAATTATTTAAATAGGTAGAAGTAGGTAAAAGTAGATTAATTTGATAATATCTTGTAAAAAAGCTTTTTAGAAGCTTTGTAGGTGTGGTTTCATCTTCATACATGTTTATAGGTGATTGGTAGATTAGAAACTTGGCCAACAAGTTAGCCACATGTTGCAGATGTTGGTAGCTTGTGGAACAAATTAAGTACGTGGTGCATATGTAGGAAACTTGTCTTGCAAGTTTGACATATATCTTGCAAATTGGACATGTATTGGAAGTCCTATAAAACATTGCCACATAGCTCTTAAGTAGATAGTATGTATAGAAATAAAAGTGAAGCCTTCTTCACTCTTATCAATACCTTTCTTGTTTTTAGTCTTCTTTCAAGAGTCTCTAGTCTTCTTAACTTTGGTACTAGCCATTCTAGTTTTAATATTATTCTATCTTTGAGTGATTTTCTATTCTTTTGAGTGACACAAGAGTATATTGACATTTTGTTCTTTTATGATTCATGTCCTTGATAGTTTGACAAGAGTGAAGATTCAATATTCTTGTTTTATATTTAAGAAGTGAGTAGATTATCCCACTTCTATTGTTGTGTATAAAAGTTGTGGACTACTTACCTTTAAATTAATATATATATATATATATATATATTTTTTTTTTATTTTAATTTTTTTTCCTGATAAAGAGTAAATCATCCTTCTTTATAGAAAATTTTATTTGATATTAAAGATTATAAATTATTCTCTTCAAATTCAAATTGTAGAATTATTAAGTTTATTAAGAAGGAAGGAAAGATCATGGATGCTAAGTTTAGCAAAAATAAAAATAGATTTATAACTATTATAGATCTTTAGGAGCTTATTAATACTCTTAGAATGGAAATTTCAAGCATCACTAATGCCAATCATGGAAATACTATTCCTACATCTATGGAAGAAGTCTAGAGCCTATACCAAGAAGTTATATAATTGAAAGAAGCAAATAAATTAGTCTCAGAATTAAATCTAGGAAGTCTTGCTTCTACAAGTATGAAGGAAGCAAAGATTAGTATGCTTGAGAAGTTTGATAGAACAAGATCAAAATTTTGAGGATTTCTATAATAAGTCAAGTTATATCTAAGGTTGCATCCTTTCTAATATCCTAATGGATTTACTCAAGTTAGATTCATAGGTGCACTTCTATCTAGAAGTACTCTTTTTTTTATTTGCACCTTTGATAGAAAAAGATTCATGACTCTTTTATAATTTGAATTCATTCTTTGAAGTATTTATGGCCACATTTGGAGAAAGTGATAAAAAAATGGTAGCAAAGACCATGCTCTTATATTGTGGAAAAGCTAAGCACACTACTCAATATTGTCTAAAGAAGCAATACAATCACAAAATGAGGAGTATGGTTGCTAACAAAGATAATATGTCAAAAAATAAGTTCTTCGACATACAATAGGAACCATGCAATTGGAATCATGTGCAACACCTTATAAAGGTCCTATTCTCTTCTCAAATCTTTCACCTTGTTTTATAATAGATGTATTTTTAGGACCTAAAAATTAAGAAGTCCTTATCTTATTAAATTTAGGCACCTTAGCTTATTTCATAGATGAAGGCTTTTCTAAAAAACAAGAAATATCTCTAGTTAAGAAAACTAAATCCCTGCATGTAGCAGTGATAGATGGTTGTTCATTATCTTCTAAAGATCTTATCCATAAGACTGATTAAATCTCTTTCTAATCCAATTATTTTAAGATTATTGTGGTTAAAAAAATATAATCATCAAATAGATTGGACTTCTCATAACCTTAAATTTTCTTGTAGTTTAATCTAAAAATCTATTAGTCAAGTAGACATATATAATTTTAATACATCCAAATTCTTACTAATAGGCATAGAAATTTTTATATATGTGGCAAAAGAATGATCTTTTGTTATATATATTACATCCATTTTTCATATTGAAAAGATTACAAGTGGTATTCATAATCAATATTAAGATTTTAAAGATATTTTTGAAAATAAAAAACGTAGATATTCTTTCAGAGCATTGACCTTATGATTATTCAATTGATCTTTAAGAGGGAGTTCAACCACCATTTGAACCAATCTATAATTTGTCATAGAATGACTTGGCTATATTAAAAGAATATATTATCAAGAATTTAGCTAAGAATTTTATATGCCATTCAAAGTCTCTAATAGGAGCTCCTATTTTATTTGTAAAGAAAAAAGATGGATTGTTGTAGATGTGCGTAGATTATCAATGATTCTATAAGATTACCATTAAGAATAAATATCTTTTATCTTTAATTTCAAGACTTCATGATCAATTCAATCAAGGAAAGATCTATACAAAAATAGATGTTTGAAGAGCATACAACTTGGTCCGCATCAAAGAAGGTGATAAATGGAAGATTATATTTCAAACAAGGTATGGACATTCCAAATATAATATCATGCCTTTTGGACTTACAAATGCACTAATTGCTTTTCAATATCTTATGAATGATATTTTTTGTGAATTTTTTGATGATTTTATTATTTACTATTTAGACGATATTCCAATCTACTCTAAAAATACATAAAAATATGAACTTCATATTTGTCATGTATTACAAAAACTTAAAAATGTAGGACTATATGCCAAGATGGAAAAGTGTATATTTTACACTACTCAAGTTGACTTCTTAGGATATATCATTTTGAATGATGGTCTCAAGATTGATCCTAAGAAAATCCAAGCAATCATGGACTAGAAGATTTCAAAAATAATAAGGGATATACAATACTTTTGAAATTCGCCAATTATTATTGAATCTTCATCAAGAACTTTTTTCAAGTTGCAGCTCCATTTACATACTTAACTTGTAAAGATAAATTTGAATAGAGTAAAGAAGCAAAAACATCATTTAAAGCTTTGAAGATGGCTTTTACTTTTGTACCAATCTTGTATTGTGTCAACTTTTTCAAGATATTTTTTATGGAAACAAATACATCAAACTTTGTTTTACACATGGTATTATCACAAATAAGAGCAAATGATAAATTCCATCCAATAGCTTTGCATTCCAAGAAATTTTCAATAATAGAAATCAACTACAAAATCTATGATAAAAAACTTCTTATAATTATGGATTCTTTTTAAAAATGATATTATTATCTAGAAGGTGCTTCTATTCTAGTCACCGTTGTTGTATTATAGTTTGGCTATTATGTGAAAAATAAATTATACATATATATTTAATATACCATTTACTATATAGTTAAGTGAAAGCCATAATAATAGATTTTATTAGTTATAAGATGTGGTTAGGTTGTTAATTTAGAAAGAATCTATCTAAAAAGATTATTATTGAGATTTATACAATCTTATTTTCTTTTTGGTAGTGACTTTTGAAATTGATTTTATATTGATAATAACTTTTATATATCTTAAGTCACCTTTGTTAGACATTGATAATCGTTAAGATCTTGTTTGTTTCTTTTATTTGGTATTTAGAATACATATTATATAAATCTTATAAAAAAAAGATTAGAAAGAGATTTTTAGTGTGAAAGAGGATAGTTAAGCCATCTATGTGAATGAATGGAGTTGGATGATAGAAGTCTCTATTCCTATTGGCCACAAATCATACCCCATGGGCTTCAAGGAGGCTATCTGAGGGTTTATTAGGAATTAGAGTTTGTTTTTCGAGGAGAGTTGAATATCAAAGGCAAAGATCAGTAATTTTGGTTTTTTGGATATGGTTTTGGTGAAAATTTTGGATGATTTGGATTTATTATGAAGGAGATATAGGCGCTCAAAGTTAAGGTATTAAAATTATATCTATTGTCACTCTTTTGGGCATAACTCGTGCATACAAAGAGAAATAGAGGATTAGCAATTAGGATTGAAAAGAGCACTTTCTTGGCTACAATTTTTATGTATGGCTTAATGAAATCCAAGCTAGGATGTAGGAGATATTAGAAGTTGAAGTCAGTGCTTGTAAGCTAAAGGCAGTAAGTGACCCTACTTAACTAGTGGTTATGTTTTGAGCTATATCTTAGGCAATTTGATAGATTTTTGGCTCAAAATTTTCAGAAGTCTATATGTTTATATCACAAGATTATATGCAAAAATTTTGTGATATTAAAATTTTGGATTTGTGAGATATGAGGAAATAGTACTCAAGTGTCTCTGAGCTAGGATTTTAAGCACCTACTAGGATTTTTAAGATATCAGACAATTGGAAGTGAATTTATGGTTGATTCTTTTTTGTGATGAAATTCAAAAAAACTATCTACACTTTAAAGAAAAGTTTTTAGAAATTGAATTGCTGGATGAAGAGTTATTAGACTCTAAAATTTAGGAAGAAATAAGTTCTTATAGGTGAATAAGGTTTTGAAAGGTTTTGGGGCAATTTGAGCCTTTTAGTATAAAACTACTTAAATATAAAAGGATTTATCAATAAAAATTATCTCTTGTAATATCTTTATATTATTTATCCTTTTTATTAAAAAAAATCACTTATTGGACTCTTGCTAATAGATTTCAAGTAAATTCTCTACAGCCAGGTATCTAATGTATTCCCAAATAGAAAATCACACCACACAACACCATATATATGGATCACAAGAACCTCAAATATTTCATATCAATACATATTTAGAATTATTGCTAAGCTTGTTGGAGCATGTCTTTGACAAGATTCAAATTTATTATCACTAATTAATCAAGAAAATAATAAAGTTTGTTCAATGTCCTTTCTAGACATTCTTATCTTTCATTTAAGACAATCTTGTTGAAGCTAGAATAATTTCATCTTTGAGCAATGAAATTAACATTAATTATTAATTCAACCTTTCTTAAAAAAATTCAATCAAATATATCTTTAGATCTTCTTGTTCATGATATTCAAAATAATTCATCTAAGTTCAATGATACTTCTAAAGTTGAATTCAAAAATAATCTATTCTATTTTGAGAGATATTTATATACTCTATAGGATGAAGCACAATTACGTTGTCGTATAGTAATACGACCACTAGGGGAAAGAGGGAAGGAGTGATTATATTATAGAAGAGCTCAAATGAAAATATTAGAGAAAATTATCTTAGAAAAATAGATAATAGACAAGGAGGTAGTAAAAAATTAAAAGGTACTAATGCTGCCTTTTATAAAAAGGAATTCTACTTACTTTGTATAGCCATAAATATGGTAAAGCAAGGTATATTAGAAAGATAATTGGTATAGGCATGTTAAGTAAGGAGTTAAGAGTAGGTTTTAGAGAAATTTACCTCAAAATTACAAGAGTTGATACCCGGAGAGGGCCGGTTAAGAACCTGGGTCGAAACCAGACCCCAAGGCACAAAACCGCGTGCCTACGGCGGATCCGGGGTCTTTTGGCAAATCGGAGAGTGGGGTTAGAAGACAAACTTGAGAATGTCTGTATGTGTTTTGGTTTTGAATGATTTGGATAAAAGTTGAGTTTGGAAGAGATTTGCAAAGTTAGAGTTGTTTTGGGAGACTTTAGAGTTTGTGAAGTATATTGGGGTTTATATTTTTGAGGATTTTGTGAGATTGGTTACAGATTGTCAAGTGAAATTTTGTGGGTTTGTGCATACAGTTGTGCTTGTAAGGTGCTGTGAATTTGAGATTGATCTAACAGTTCGATCAAAGGTTATTGAAGTTTATGTGGGTTGGGGTCTCTGGAATTGGGTTTTAAAGGTCAGTTAGGGTTTTGCAGATTTTGAGCAATCTATCAGTTGGATTGGAGTGAAATTTATGTGTGTGTGTAGAAGACTTAATTTCCTACATGCATGTGAAATTTGGAAGCAATTGAATGGTGCAAATAGGAGGTTTAGGCACTGGAATATTGGCGTGAAGATTGGAGAAGGAGGCCGGCTGATACCCGAGCAAATTTGTAAGTTTTTCTTCTTCTTGGTAAGTTGGATCTTCTTCAAACTTGGTGTGTGTGTTGTTAACTTAATTGTGAAGGTGTATGAAAAATTTCAATCAAGATCAACGGTTTATTTGGTAGTTATTGTGGTTCTAAAACTGCCTTGGCTAGGATTTAGGGTTTAAGATTTTACTAGGGTTTGATTAGGATTTGGATTTAGGGTTTAATTAGGATTTCATTAGGATTAGGATTTGATTAGGATTTGGATTTAGGATTTAATTAGGGTTTCATTAGGATTAGGATTTGATCAGGGTTTGACTTAGGATTTGACTAGGATTTGATTAGGGTTTGACCAGGGTTTGACTTAGGGTTTGGCTAAGGTTTGATCAAGATTTGACTTAAGATTTGACTAGGGTTTGACTAGGATTTGACCAAGGTTTGAGTTAGGGTTTTATTAGGATTAGGGTTTGATCAGGGTTTGACTTAGGGTTTGACTAGGATTTGACTAGGGTTTGACTTAGGGTTTGGCTAGGATTTGATCAAGGTTTGACTTAGGATTTGACTAGGATTTGAATAAGATATGATTTAGGGTTTTAATATTCTATTTTTAATATTTTTTAAATTTAATATTTTATATATTATTTTCTATTATGATTATTGTATGACTCATTTATTCTTCTTTTATAATTTCTTTAAGATTGAATCAAGCTGAAAAATATTGTAAGGTTTAATAGAAGTTATTTAAGATTCTATTAGAATTGTTAGGATTTTGTTGTGGCGTATTTCTTTTTATCTTCCACAGCCAGGTGCCCGGAGCATTCTCAAGCAAGACTTCACGTATTACGACATAATTTGGTGAACCCGACGTGAAAAGCTTGAGGTGGAAGATTATTGGAATTTTTTTGGATTTATTTGACTTATGGAGAAGGAAGGCAAGAGAGTTGAAGGAGGAATTATGGATGGTGCATCAATTGGAGCTTCTAGTGGAGTTGCAAGTGGAGGTAGCAAAGGAGGACAAGGTATGTATTTTGATCCTAACTCTGCAAGCATGTTTGAAGCATTTGCTTTATTCATGCAACAACAACAGGTGAAAGATTGCAAGGAAGGTATGGCAAATAAGGCATTACAGGCAGTTGTGGACAAGATTGATCAATTTGAAGGGAAGAATATTACAAAATATTTAAGATGTTATGTTAAAGAAATGGAATTGAAGCGTGTTTCTGAGAAGGAGATGGTTCAATTATTTGAACTGGCTACTATACCGGAGATAAGAAGTCATGTGAAGTCCATTATAGGACAATCTGGAGATTCATGGGAAAGGTTTTCTCAAGCATTAAAGGATGAATATTTTTTTGAAGACAGTGATCGGGTTACAAAAAGGACATTTTTTGAATGGATTGAAAGGCCTAAGAAGGATCTTCAAGCGACAGAATTATTGAGGGAGTTTGAAAGGCAATATTTCCATCTATCAAAGAAAGAGAAGCTATTACTAGATCCAAGCAAAGTAGAGTTTTTTCTTCAAGCGGCTGATAGAGAGCTACAGGAGACGTTGGAAATATTACTTGAAGATAAAGAAGAAGAAGAAGGATTGACATCAAATTGGAAGGAAGTGGAAGAAGCAATTGGAGTACTTGCAAAAAGAGAAAGGAGAAAAGATAGGGTGGGTATTCAAAGATCATTGCAAGCTTCTAAGGTAAAATTACCTACAAACCATCCTACACCTATGATTCAACCTTCAATGGCAACATCAAAGAAAGAAGAAATGGGCATTGATGAAATCATATGAGGATGAGAGATTTGCAAATAAAATTTGCAAAACTTGAAGAAAAGGGCCAATCATCAAAAGTATCAACAAGACAAAAATTTGGACAAATGGATGGTATAGTACATAGGTGCATGTGGTGTGATAGCGTGGATCATTCAAGAAGAGAGTGTGAAGATTTTACAGAGGCGCTACGCAAAGGAGTTGTTTTTTTCAAAGATGGTATGATACATTTAAAGGAAAGTGGAGAAAAATTGGAGAAAAACTTTGGTAAAGGAGGAATGAAGGCACTTGCAAGAGAATCATTTAAAATCTCAAGCAATGAAGCATCAACATATTGGATAGAAGCAAATCGAGGCAAGTGCTTAAGCATAAATCTTGAACTTCCAGGAGAATCTAATTCTTTGTGGACAAGTGCAATGAGTTATGCTGAAAAGGGAAATTTTACCAAAAATGATTTAAAACGTGTTGGAAATGACATTCGACAAATTACTGGATGGAATGATCATGTAGATGGATTATCGGTACATGCTCATATTGCAAGGAATCAACATGATGCATTAATAGAAGAAAAAAGAAGAAGAGATGAAAATAATGAAGGACCATCAAAAAAGACTACAAGAGGAGAAAAAACACGACAACACAAAAATCCTATGCATGAAGAGATAATAGAGAATGTTCCTACAAAAGAAAGAGACTTTGTAAAAGAGAAGGGAAAGGCCCCTGCTTATAAATTACAATCAGATATTGAAGCTGCTACCGATTTAAAAAGGGTATTGGAGGAGCGGATTTTAAGTGGAAAGGTTGAATTTACAATTGGTGAGATTTTAGGAATTGCAAATAGAGAATTTCATGAAGTTATTATTGATACAATAAAAAAAAAAGACAATCTATTGGTGATATTATAACATCAAATATACAAGGTACAAAAGCAATGGGAAGTGATGAAGATGAAGAAATTGAAATGCAATTGGTTGGAGATGTTTCACGAGTCAAGTTCACAGATAAAGAAGATAGTACTCAAGCTTCTAGTCATTATTCTCGAAGTCTTTGGGCAAGAGCTACAACGGAAACTTTAGTAAAATTAAGAGAATTAGAAGAGCCAATTGTAGCACTAATTGATCATGGTTCTGAAATCAACTTGATATCAAAAGAATTATATAGAAAGGAAAAATGGCCAATTGATACTAAGCATGGATGGATGATAAGATCAGCAAATAATTCAAAGGGAGAATTGTATGGAGCTTGTCCAAACTTAAAGGTGATGATAGGAGATGTCATTCATGAACAACATTTTTTTGTACAAGATATGTCTACATATCCAATTATATTGGGACAACCATTTATTACTACCACAAGAATGGAAACAAAGGTTATGGATGATGGTTCAGCCTATGCAAGAATAAGAAGCCAAGATGGAATGAAAGCAGTTCAATTTTTAATTGTTTGTGCTGATCATGAAAGAAATCGTGATAAATTGAGAGAAAGGCCAATATCAAATGAGAACTTTGAAGAGCTTGAGGGTTTTTACCACACACCATTGTAAAGCGGGATTACAATGGGTTAAAGGAAGACATGCTCCCGCTGAATTTAACAAAGATGGCATTACCTACTAGACTTGTTGGATTGAAACAAGATGGTGTATTATCTTTTAAAACTATAGAAAGGATGAAAAGAATAGATAAATGTTATGTTAAAAATATGGAAATTTTTTTGAAAGAAAATAGAAAATTGGTTGATGATGAATTTATATCAGGATCATTTGAAGAAGTTGGATTTGCGGATACTATGGGAGAATTAAATTATTTATTATAGTATGGATTACAAGGAAGTAATAAATTTATTAATGTATGTTCTAAAGAATTTTATGATGAAATTCAAAATTTTATGAAAAATTTAAGTCGCCAAGAGGTATGTGTTGAAACTAAGTATAAATCAGTGGCAAAAAAGGTTAAACCAGTGGCTTTGCTACTACCATCAGATTGTGAAGAAAAGGTGAGAAGAGCATCTACACAACCAAATTTGAGAGATCCTAAGAAGATAGGACATAAATTTAAGGATGCTACACTAGATGGATTAAGGGTTGGATGTGAAGGATTTTTGACAAAATGTGAAGAAAAATGCTTTAGAAATATGCTTTCACGACATGGAAAGGCATTTGCATTTGAAGCACATGAAATTGGATGTGTTGATCCAAATATTGTAGCACCTATGGTTATTTTTATTGTTCCTCATGAACCATGGAATTTACGACCAATTCCAGTACCAAGAGCACGTTTATCTAAGTTGATAAACTTACTCAATGAAAAGATTGAAATGGGGATTTTAGAACCGTCTATAGCGCCTTATTCAAATCGATGGTTTACGATACCAAAGAAAAATGGAACAATGAGATTTATACAAGATATGCAACCTGTAAATAAAGTAACTATTAGAAATATGGGTTCAAGTCCAATTGTGGATGAATTTGCAGAGGCATTTGCAGGAAGAGCAATCTATTCGATAGGTGGTCTTTACTCAGGATATGATCAATTTCAATTGGCATTACAAAGTAGAGATTTAACTACTATGAAGACTCCATTGGGTTTGGTAAGAATGTGTACATTGCCTCAAGGGGCTACTAATTCAGTAGCTCATATGATGAATGGAATGAACAAAGTATTGAGGGAATTTATACCAGAAAAGACTATGCCATTTTTAGATGATGTTCCAATTAAAGGATGTGCAGAAGAAGAAAAAGATGAGACATTGGATCAGAAAGGTTGTAGAAGATTTGTTGCAGATCATATTAGTGATTGTGAAAAGATTTTATCACAGTTGGAAGAAGTACACTTGATCTTATCAGGTACAAAGTCTATGTTTGGGATAAATAAAATACTAGTTGTTGGATACATGTGTGGATCATATAGACGTAAGCCGAGTATTGAAAAGATTGATATTATTAAAAAGATGAAAGAATGTGCAAATACTATAGAAGTGAGAAGATTTTTAGGAGCATGCATTTTCTATCATATATGGATACCTCATTTTGCACATATGGCAGATCCATTATATGAGTTGTTAAGGAAGAATAAAAGGTTTGAATGGAAAGATGAACAAAGAAAAGCTATGGAAAAATTGAAAGAACTTCTTTCTTCACCTCCAACTTTGAAGAAAGTGAATTATGAATGTAGAAGACCAGTAAAATTAACAGTTGATGCGAGTCCAATTGGAATAGGTTGGGCAATTGGACAAGACGATGAACAAGGGAATAGATATGTAATACGGTTTGGAGCAAAGGTTTTGAATATTAGACAAAGAGCATATGCACAAATTAAAAGAGAATTATGGGGTG